>JACXGI010000297.1:92462-112173 GCA_016801175.1 Esox masquinongy
GTGTGTGTGTGTGTGTGTGTGTGTGTGTGTGTGTGTGTGTGTGTGCGCGTGTGTGTGTATGTTTTTATCTATTTTCTGTTTGGCGCAAATGTCTTTGGACAGAAGGGTATGGAGTTAGAGAGCTGTCAGCCTCTCAGCTGACACACTAAAGCCTAAAAAACAATAAATGATTTTTGATTTGTGGGTTGTTTGTAGAAAAATAAGTAAAGAATTTGCCTGTTGTGGACAATATTGTGAACAGTGTTGTGGACAGCATTGTGGACAGCGTTGTGGACAGTATTGTGGACAGTATTGTAGACAGTGTTGTGGACAGTATTGAAGACAGTGTTGTGGACAGTATTGTTGTGGACAGTACTGCTGTTGACGGTGATGTTGTTGACAATATTATGTTGTGGACAGTGTTGTGGACAGTATTGTTGTTGACAGTATTATGTTAGGGACAGTGTTGTGGACAGTATTATGGACAGTATTGTTGTGGACAGTATTGTTGTGCACAGTGTTGTTGTGGACAGTATTGTTGTGGACAGTATTGTTGTGGACAGTATTGTGGACAGTATTGTGGTGGGCAGTATTGTGGTGGGCAGTATTGTTGTGGACAGTGTTGTTGTGGACAGTGTTGTTGTGGACAGTAATGTGGACAGTATTGTGGACAGTATTGTGGACAGTATTGTTGTGGACAGTATTGTTGTGGACAGTGTTGTGGACAGTGTTGTTGTGGACAGTGTTGTTGTGGACAGTATTGTTGTGGACAGTATTGTTGTGGATAGTATTGTGGACAGTATTGTGTTGTGGGCAGTATTGTTGTGGACAGTATTGTGGACAGTATTGTGGACAGTATTGTTGTGGACAGTGTTGTTGTGGACAGTATTGTTGTGGATAGTATTGTGGACAGTATTGTGTTGTGGACGGTATTGTGGACAGTGTTGTTGTGGACATTATTGTGGACAGTATTGTGTTGTGGACAGTATTGTTGTGGACAGTATTGTGTTCTGGGCAGTATTGTGGACAGTGTTGTTGTGGACAGTGTTGTGTTGTGGACAGTATTGTGGACAGTGTTGTTGTGGACAGTATTGTGGACAGTGTTGTTGTGGACAGTGCTGTTGTGGTAGTTAATTGGTTGGACAAATGTAAATACTTCAGGCATTGATGGACTAATATAATTTTTTTGCAGTAGTGAGCCGAAGAGCTTCTGACTTGGGATCAAAATGTCACAGAGTCACCTCCCAGGTGGTCTGCCGGCTGTGTGTGTGCCCTTCAAATGAAGCACTCATCCTTCATGGCCATACTTCATATCCACTGCATAAACGGAAAATTACATACCTACGTAACTCGCTTGAGATAAGAAGTATAAATGATAGATTTGGGCCACAGACAGGGCTTTATACTGTATGTTTTAGACGCTTCTTTGGCATGAGTGGGGATTTCTAATGAGCAGCTAGTGTGAGCAGTATGGGGCAAATTTGACCTTGGTGCTGAAATGAATGCAAGACACTGAAGGCTTGAGGCTAAAATGTCTTTTCTCAAGAGGCTGTGTGAAGAGAAGAGTGTCCCTGCAGGACTGTGCTATTTGCAATATAGTATTTTGTCTCCACAAATAATGAATTTAAGGGCTTAGGGCTGGGTTCAATGCATCAGTGAACCCATCAATTCAGGCTATAATTGTTGTGGTCCTATTGACAGTTGTTGTATGTCATCACACAGTTTATTTGTAACAGACTCTTTCCAATCATATAATGGCAGGTGCATACTCCACTCTTTAGTTTCTGGTATTATTTTGAGAGTAGACAAAAGTGTGCTGCTTTTTAAGTGACTGTTTGACAATCAGATTAAAAAAATCACTGTGTTTATGGCACATGGTGAGGTAATACATAGTAGAAGTTGTACGACCTAGGCCCATGGAGATCATAGGCTGCTAAATAAATATGGGTTAGACTGTATGTAATATATGTAATACTGTATGTAATATATGATGAATTGATAATAAAAACGTGCTGGCTTGCATCATATGAATGTGTACCTGCTGAGAAAAGGAGTAGACATCATTGTCACAATACGTTTTAATGTGTACTGCCCGTTTCAATTAACTGTCGGTTTACATCTTGTCATTTTAAATGTTTGGGTAGTTAGTTGTCTATAATTTTCTTGGCTTTTCCTCTTTTGTTATTATAATAAACAATTTTTACAAATTACGGTTTTGCTCACTGTTTGTTTTACCAGGATGCTGTACTGTACTGTATGTTCTGATTTACTTTTACTGCTGCTCTCTCTGACAGGACTTTGACAAGGCAAGGGGCATGCCAAACAAAGGCAGATTTATTTATGAATAGCAGGAGAGCAGACACAGTTCATGTTACATAAACCAATTAAAGTTTTATACATCAAGACTGCGGCAGAAAAAAATGTTTGTGATACAAAAGGTTGTTTCCAAATGTTATAATCTCATGCCTTGATCAGTTTCCCCAACAGTATGGGCATTTCCCCTTCTGAGGTCCCATAGTATTGTAGTGGGGAACGTCAGGAGCCATAGTGCTACTACTGTAGCAATAAAATGTGGTTCTATTCTCTGTCATGATACTGGTATACTGTCATGATACTGGGATACTGTCATGATACTGGGATACTTTCATGATACTGGGATACTGTCATGATACTGTGATACTTTCATGCATTTGCGTCTCTCAAAGAGCAGGAAACATCTTGTGGCTTGATAGGCACTGGGAGCGGTGTGATGTCTGATTGCACGTGAACTTAACTGCAACCCCATTTCCAAAGTTGGGATGCTGCGTAAAATACAAATAAAAACAGAATGCAATGATATGCAAATCATTTATCCCTAAATTTAATTGAAAATAGTGCAAAGACAACATATCAAAGTTTGAAACTGACAAATGTTATTGTTTTTGGAAGAATTTCATTTTGAATTTGATGCCAGCAACACGTTTCAAAAAAAGTTGGTACAATGGCATACAATGGCACTGTGTTGCAACACCTCTTCTTTTAACAATACTCTGTAAGTGTTTTGGAACTGAGGAGACCAAATGCTGTTGTTTTGCAAGTGAAATGTATTTCCACTCTTGCTTGATATAGGATTGCAGCTGCTTAACAGTTCGATGTCTCCTTTGTCATTTTTTTCATTTGTTTTCCATTGTTTTCAATAGGGAACAGGTCTGGACAGCAGGCAGGCCAGTTTAGCACCCATACTCTTTTACTACGGAGCCATGCTGTTGTGATACGTGCAGAATGTGGTTTGGCATTGTCTTGCTGAAATAAGCAAGGCCTTCCTTGAAAAAAACGGCATCTGGATGGCAGCATATACTGCTCCAAAACCTGTATATATCGTTCAGCATTAATGGTGCCTTCACAGATGTTCAAGTCACCCATGCCATGTGCACTAATGCACCCCCATACCATCATGGATGCTGGCTTTTGAACTGTGCGCTGATAACAAGCTGGATGGTCCCTCCTCTTTAGCCCGGAGGACGCGGTGTCATGATTCCCAAAAATAAATTCACATTTTGATTTTTCAGACCACAGGAGAGTTTTCCACTTCACCTCAATCCATCTTAAATGAGTTCGGGCCCAGATAAGTTGACAGTGTTTCTGGATCTTGTTTATGTATGGCTTCTTCTTTGCATGTTAGAGTTCTAACTTGCATTTGTGGATGCAGCGATGTACTGTGTTCACAGACAATGGTTTTCGGAAGTGTTCCTGAGCCCATGCAATGATGTCCACTACAGAATCGTGTCTGTTTTTAATGTAGTGCTGTCTGAGGGCCCAAAGATCACGGCCATCCAATATTAGTTTTCGGCCTCATCCCTTGCATACAGAGATTTCTCCAGATTCTTTGAATCTTTTAATGATGTTATGTACCATAGATGATGAGATCCCCAAAAGTTTAGCAATTTTACGTTGAGAAATGTTATTCTTAAATTGTTGAACTATTTGGCCATCCAGTCTTTCACAGAATGGTGAACCCCTTCCCATCTGACAGACCCATCCTCTCTCGGATGCTCTTTTAATACCCAATCATGTTACTGACCTGTTGCCAATTGACCTAATTATTTGTGTGATATTCCACCAGATTTAGTTTTTTAACATTACACAACTTTTCCAGTCTTTTGTTGCCTCTGTCCCAAATGTTTTTAAACGTGTTGCTGGCATCAAATTCAAAGTGGGCATATATTTTTCAAGAAACAATAAAATGTCTCAGTTTCAACATTTGATATGTTGTCTTTGTACTATTTCCTATTGAATACAGGGTTTAGATAATTTTTGCATTGCATTGCATTCTGTTTTTATTTACATTTTAAGCAGCGTCACAACATTTTTGGAAATGGGGTTGTAAATTAATGTTACTGTGTGCATTAAACTGTTTGTATTTTTTAAGATTACATTTGAATAGAGATGAGTACAGTTTCGTAGCTTCAGTCCCCAAGTAGCTGCATTTATTAAGGACATCTTAAATGGGTGACGTTCTAACTCAGTGTGGTCTTGCAAACAGCCATCAATTCACATGTAATTCCAATTTGTTCTACAGATCAATCAGACCAATCACCAATATAAAATGTCTGTAGGACCGCAAATATATAACTGCATTCAGTGTGATGAAATGCTTTTTAGCGTCAAGAGATATAAAGGCGAGAACTACATTACCCAGAATCCTGAGACAGAAAAGTTTCTGTTTGGAAGTATGCTGGTCAAACAAGTGAATACTATACGACCCACTGCCATCAAATATTTGCCATTATTCTTTGGACCTGTGAAAATTTTCATATGAATAAGAGACAAGTGCCTTGGTTTTTGGGCATGCATAAATCCAGTTAATAAATGAATTTTTTACATGAATGCAAAGTACACCATAGGCTTTTGAAACGTAAACAAAAATAAATAGAAAACGCATGTAGATCAAACATTTTTTGTAGCTTCGAAGCATTCGAAGCATTCTTTGTAGCTTCGAAGCATTCTTGAATGTCTAATGAATCTCTATCAGAGTGAAGGTAAACCATTTTTACTCCAGTTTTCTTCCTGGTAAAAGATCGTTTCAGAAAAATGGTGTGTAATTAAACGCAATTACAAAAAATGTATCTGCAAAACTACTTATTTCCATGCAGACGAAACATCACAGATCATGAGTCATAATGTCCAGCTAGTTTTAAGGGGATGTCAGGGTAAATTACATACTTTAATCTGTGAGAGAAAACAAGTTTCTTCTTCACTGAGCGCCAGACTATCATTACTAGAATTCATTCATATAACAGTTGTCCCCCACACAAAAGCCCTGTTATAAAATTCAAAACTCAGAACAGCCCACCCACCAGGGTCTTTGTAAAGTCAATTGTTTGATTCTTGGTCTTTTACAAATATTACTAGATGTTGCACCCAGTGTGTCCCAGTATTCTGATATTGGATATGGAGGAATCATAGAAATTCCAAAGTGAATACAAGCCAATGCAGTTATTTTAATGACAGACATGCGAGACCGGAAAGATAATGGTGACTTTGCCCATCTATTTAAATCTCATTCAGTCTTATTCAAAAAAAGAGGGAAAGTTTACCCAAATATCTAAGGTTTACGACACAGAGTATGCCAGCTATGTCAGTGTCCCTGGATTTGTTTAGCGGCAACAAAGCTGATTTCTGCCAGTTTGCCAGAAACTCTAAACCTCTCATTTGAGTTGCTCGCACCAAGACTGTTTCAGACCCTTTTTGGATCTGAGTCTCAATCATAGAACCTCCTGGGACAGAGCTCTGTTCTGGATGAAGTGTTAGACTCTGTGAAGTCAGGCTCAGGAGACAGTGGTGATGAAATCAGGCCTTTTAGGCCAGGCTTTATCAAAGTAAAAACGTTGCCCTTTGTTTTGTCTGCCCTGCTGGCATTAGGAAATAGAGTGAAAGATAGTCTTGTATGTTTCAAAGAGGGCTCCACAAACAAATACTGGCAAATTAAAATTATTTTTCTTCAAAATTCACATACTTACATTTCAGGAATTTTGGAGGAGCAGACAGAAAATACCTCAGTAGACTATTGCATGCCTAATGTTCCCCCGTTTTAATAAGATTTGCATTTTTATCCTGATTTTGTAACTATTTTATTAATTTGATCATTATTGCTTAATGGTAATGAATTATTTGAACTTGAAAATAATCTTCGGAATTAACCTTCAATGTAATTTCCTTCAGTAAATGTAATCACTGGGTGTTAACGGAGATGAATTGAGTTAAAGTGCTGTCGCAGGCCTGCCATTTATCTGGGATTTCAACCCTGGCTTTCAGTCCATTGAGCTCAACGCATTGGCCCACACTGGGAATAACGGATGATGCAGTTGAGTGCGCATGTGGATAAGTAAATCTTTCTTTGTCATTAAAAAATTATTTATGTAAGATTGTGTGATCTACAGTAGATGGTGTATTGGAAAATGCCCTTAAGGAGGTTGAATTTTTCTTATTAAAATGGTGAAAAATCCTGCATTTGCAGATTCAAAAATCTACCATTAAAGAAAGCTTAATGCTATCACAAGTAACTGCTATCATAATCATTGACCTTAACCACGTCAATTAACATAATCCAGATTGTGGATAGTGAGGACACATTAAGAGCTGGTCTTCGGCCTGTGAATATGCTGCCTACGATCTCGATTAGGACGCACTTAACAACAACACTAATCGGGAATTTTTTTTTTGGGATAGTGTTTATTTCTCCTTGTTTACTTCTATTTTGTGCATTCTGAAGACGACCCTGAAAAAAGAGCCTCAGTGTTTAGCTAGGAACATGTCCTCTCCAATCTCCTCTAGGGCATCTGTACTGTAGTTACATTCACAGAGAATCAGGCAGAAATAACCACAGGAGGGATGCTCTCATACAAGATTAATTAGAAAGAGTGCTGCCAGTTTACTGCTGGTTATAAATACATAAAACCTTTGGGATAAAACATTTTAAATCAACACTTTTTCACCCGACACAATGAAGAGAAGTGTCCCAACCTCTACTGTTGATCTTGGCTTGTTTTCAGGTTGTTGGAAGACATTGCCTCTTATAAACATGCTTAAGAGCAAAGTTTTGAAAAGCGTAATGAAGAATAATTTATATCAATTTCAATTATTAATTTCTCCCATAATTCATAAAAACCTAGAACCTTTCAATGTCTAAAATTCCTTGAGGGAAATGTCCATCTTACTCCATCATTTGGCCTTGCAGGAAATGCACAGCAAAGTAATTCAAATTCCCTTATCTCAACATCCAGTGCCTGCTCTCCAATCCCCCTAATTTGAGCCAGTGAGAACAAGGGAAGGAGTTTTGAAGAACTAGATGTAGGCCATCTTTTCATTCTATGTAGGTCTTTGGAACAAAACACTTCAGTTAGCATCTACTCCTATGAAATGTTATGAACGCACTCAAGGTTAAAACAGCCCTATTTCGGAGTACCAGTATTGGTAGATTGACATGTACAGTATGTAATTTCCCCAGAATATGCAAGTTGACCCATGTAAACCCCAATGCTCTGCACTCTCCACTGGCCTGGTGCTTGTCCAAGAAGGACCAGGCCAGCAAGCTAAAAATGTGAAACCTGACCTTTCTACTACTTACTTTTTTGCAAAGCATGTCCTCATGTCGAACCTTTATTGACTGCCATTCTGCTGTCATCTAAAAAATCCTGAAGCAAGCAATTAGCTAAGCAAAATGCTCTTCACCAGGGACGTGAGTTTTTTTCAATAGAGCTAGGGTTTCTAATGTTAGCAATACGCTACATTTTTAAATGTTCTCCGAAATCCACCCATCCTCTCCCAACTTCAATGACCCTACACTTTAAACTTCCCCCTCTGTTTAATATATTCCCTACAATATGACAACAGATGCTCAAATGTTTCATCAACTGTACACTCTGGACACAAACCATTTATATGCTTAACAACCAACTTCAACGATGAATTCAATATACAGTGCCCAAGAAGCAATCTGGAAAACATTGTTGCCTTCTTCCTAATCCGCCCTTTTAATCTTGGCCCACCAACCTGCCTTTGAAGGGCATATAAATGCCTACACTTAGGCCAAACCCTACATCCCTACCAGTTTTGGGGGTAATGCAAAAATGGCACTTCCTGCTAAAGTTCATGATACACCTACCAAAGCCACGTGCCCAGCTCCCATTAATTTCAAACCAATATGTAGCGTCGACAAGTGATTTGTGCAGCGGAAGGCTGAGCTGCGTGATTCAGGCTTGGGAAGCAGTTTACTATTTTGACTGTTATTACTACCCTTGCATATTATCAATCACCGAGGTTGCTGTTATGTTTTGCTGCAATCTCTTGCCCGTTGGACTTCCAAAGTTCGATCCCAAATCATCCTCTGTTGGACAACCAAAGTTGATCACAAATGAACATCTAAATACATGTTCTGTTTCTAAATGTGAGTATTCTGAATCATTTCAAAACAGATTTAGTAATTATTCACCTCTGACTAAAATCATGAAACATTATTGGATTATACACATCAGTGCCGGTTCTAGCCAGTTTGGGGGCCCCAAGCCAAATTTCATTCGGGCCCCCTCTCCCCTATTGGTCGAGTGCTCCCTAGCATTCGGAGGCCCCCTAGCAGTTGGGGGCCCTAAGCGATCGCTTATGTCGCTTATGCCTGGAGCTTATTTTTTGAGAAGGTATGTTTATCAGAGTACAAGGCCACAGCTGTTTTTTTGTTCTTCATTGTTCACTGCAATTGATCTATCTAGTATTGAAGTAGTACATATACACTGTTGAATAAGCCTGGCCTGAAAATGTGGAGGCCCTTGCAATACAAAATCATTTGTGGATGTAAGTGATTCTTGATTAAAGAACTAAATGCAGATATTGTTTCTCATTATGGGATATGATTACTTGAGATAATAGGATTGGTCACTCTTGCTGTATAATGATTGATGATTAATAATTGACTGACACTGACTATGCAATACCTGACTATGGAATTATACGATATCCCATTAAATGTGTGCCTTCTGGGCACAAGTGACCAACACGTGAATATAGAATCAAAAAGTAACTTATCTTAAAGACTTATCTTAAAGTAACTAAGTTACTTAATGCATTACTTTCTACAGCAAGTAACTAAGTAACTTAAGTTACATTCCCTAACAAATCCCTACCCATGCCAATACATAAACTACCTCTGGTCTCTCAGAAACCTTACCCTGTTTTTCTGAATATAACTAGAAATGACAAACAATGTACTTGAAACTTTATTAACTATGAATGAGTTGTGTGGTAATCCCACCTAGCAAGCTTGAGATGAAAGCAATAACTACAGGTCACTCTGGATGACCGTGTCTGGTAAATGACTAAAAAGGAATTGTAAGTGTAAATGCTAACAACACTAACATGCAGTTAAGAGTTTAATTTACGTCATTAGCAGACTTAGCAGCAGTGATGATAAGCATGTATTTGCAGTGCCTGGTACACAATAACATGGAGTATAACTTCGTAGTAATTCAGTAATATAGTGATGCCCATTATTCCTAACTTTGTTTAAATAACATGAGTTCAGGACTTCCAATCAAATGCAGATTATTTGATTGGCGGATTCGCTATCCAGTCAGGGTGTAACTCTGACTCAGACATGGCTATTGGGACCTATGATATGGTTGAGTTGCAAAAGTGATGCATTATTTTACGGGTGTGTTTCATTTGGGTCTAATCAGATGCTGGTGGAAAAAAAGATCAGCTTGACTCAGCACTACTGGGAGTCTCAACGGTTGGAGCTAGAATGTTAGATCAGCACACGGCAGGTTTATTTTTAGGTCTGAGGTGCGACGGCTGCTCCCAAACCAAAACAATACTGAAGTGCTTCACCGATGCATCAGATGGATGCAAGGGTAAGAGAGTTGGAGAGAGAAATAAAAAGGGTAAGACACACTCTGTAGACAAACGGAGAAACAGATAAGACGAAAGCCAAATATCCATCCCCCCGAAAAGGTTTTGACTATATTTAGGATGCTCACTCATCACAAGCCTAAAGTTCACATGGAGATGACCCAGCAGTTCCGGCTGTAGTCTTTTAGGGCCCTTGAGCAAAATGTGTTTTGGGGCCCCCTCTCCCCTATCAATCGAGGGCTCACTGGCAATCGGAGGCCCCCTAGCGGTCAAGGGCCCTAAGCGACTGCTTATGTCGCTTATGCCTGGAGCTGGCCCTGCGACCCAGGCCTGAGCCAGCAAAACTACGGAAGACTTTTAAAGTCCAAAGTAAAATAACATTGAACAGTTGAGGAGAGGAGTACTTCAGTGTATCTCTCGCTGTTCATGAATGATGGAAGATGAGAGTTATATACTAGATTTGTTTTGTAAGAAGGTAAAATCCTTTTTACAAAACAAAAAAAAGGACTTTTGTAGAGGCTAGGGGTTGGCATGCTAGCTTCTGAAGTGTGATGTACAGTACCTATGTTAATGTGAGATCTTTTCTGAAGCGTGACACGTAGCAGCATCAACTCTATCACACTGACTGAAATGTACATCTCACTCACCTAGCTACAGTAATCTTTTAAGAAACATTTCAGAGAGTTCTTATGTAACAAGATGTTTAATACATGGAGATACTCAAGCACAGCGAGAGGCTGTAAAACGCCAGCTGGCAAGTTTCTCAAAATGGATGTGTAGATGTAATGGAACAGTGAGGTGATACTGGTATCTGGGAGGCGACTTGTTCCTTTTTTTATCTGAGTATAGAAATCATTGTGGAAGAACTTAGCCTATTGAGCTAAAGCCTTGGCAAGTAAATTTGTCTCTCAAATGGTGTGCAACTGACCAATCATTTCTTACACTGTTCAAGAAGGCGCCAAGCCAAGTTAGACATCCCCTTCACTCTTTTGTTGATTAAAGTACTCCTTATAACAGTTCCTTATCACTTGAGTGTAGAGGCAACTTCAAAACAAAACTTTAATCTTTAAAATCAACAAAAATATCTTATAAATATTATATTTTTGTATTTATACTTCAGTTGTATAAACCGAAACCTGGACATGTTATGATGATGTCAAACTGATCATGAGAGATGTCAGTATAAACTGCATGCAGTGTGAGGTAAAAAAAAATTATGCTCATGCTACTGAGAAATGATCTGTGATTAATGGTTCTCCTTCATTATGAAATTTCCATTATGTGAGACGACTTTCTCTGTCTATTCATCTTTAAAAACCAAGTGGTAACACTTATTGTCGGAAATTAGCAGAGACCTCGCAATACAATATTATCAAGTATTGCAGTGTTTCTAGACCCATGTGAAAACATGTTTTTATCAACAGAATTATGCTGTGTAGAAATCATGGGTTGTTATGATTTCATACAGCTAGTTACAATGACAAGAAGCTTTCATGTGGCAGAATCGTAGATGGTTTGTTTAAGCTACCTTGATGTCTTGTTTTTGGTTGTTTGATATTTGAGGTCTATGCTAATTGACACGTATTCTAATAGGGCAATTTTGCTGTTATCTAATAGGGCAATTTTGCTATAATTTTTCAAATTAATCAACTGTGTTATAATTTGAGATACAATAAGTGCTTATTGTATTATTTACAATAAACATTTGGAGACAAAATACAGTTTAAATGTTGGAATTGACAGTTATTCTGCCCCAGATTAATTTGTTGCAAAATTAACAACCTGTTTATAAAAGAGCTGAAAGCAAATTTGCTTACTATTCAAAAAGTATATGAAGAACAAGCTATGAAACTATGAAAAAAATACTGTAGTTTGGTGCAGGTACAGCGGATTAGTGCAAACACAACATTGCAATATTGTTAGTGCAGTATTTCACAGTCTTGCAGAAACATCCAGCATATCTCGCATCACTTCTTTATGTGAAAAAATGTATTATAGCACAAGATCATAGGATTGGTTAGTACTTGATACACCAAGGAATGCTCTTGAACTAGGTAAAACCACCTTTACTTTCCTTATTTTACAGACAAGCTGCACAACTAGCAGTCTATAACTACTTCTAACCCTAATAATATCATGAATTCACACAATACTTTATTTCCTCCCAAATTTGAGCCCGCTTAGAATGCAACAATTTTACTGAACAACTGCACTAGTTTGTTGAGGTGTTTAGGGCTCAACAGACTTGCCAAATTGCTTCCAGGCCATTTTTCCTTTGTCCCATGGTGATTATGACATCCCCACTCTTTTAAGTGCTCCTAACTGTGTCTCTGTGTGTGTGTGTGTGTGTGTGTGTGTGTGTGTGTGTGTGTGTGTGTGTTCGGCCATGTGTGTATGTATGAAGAAATATATCTACTCTGAAATACAAGTTATAACTTGGTAAATGACTCAGTCTGGCATAACATATATATTATTTAATATGCTTAAACTGGTTGCATAAAGTTGAATAGGTCAAATGGTCTGTGTTGAATTTTTTTGGGAGCTGTTGGCGTAACTTAAACTGTTGCTTATACTGGTGGTGATAAACAGATGAATCAGAATATCATAGAGCCAGAACGTACAGATGTGGTTACTGATGCCTTCCTCTCATGTACCCACACATAAAGGAAGCTGATCTAGTAATGAGGTTGCAAAAAACCCATTTGGATTTTGGTTATCTGTTTTGGATGACTTTGCTTATTGATATACTGATACACCTGAATACCACACTATCCAGATATTACACAAAAAATATTCTGGAAATGATATTACCTTGAACCAAGCTGGATTCAAAGGTAAATAAAAGTACAAGATAGGTAGTACACTGGATGATGGATTATCAAATCAATCCTGACAAAGTAATGTTGTTTCTTACATGGTTGCCTAAGTCATCTTCGGATGAAAGGGTCAGGCCATCCAGTTATGATAAGCTTTGAACTCTGGACCTCAAAGCCAGTTCCACTGCTTTTTTTCATTGTTCTCCTCTAATCAGGGACCGACTTTGAACTGGGACACCAGGGGGGTGCAATTAATTATCAGGTAGAGCAGAGAACCAGCAGGCTCCGGACCTTGTAGGGTAAGATTTGAATAAACCTGCCCTATATGCCTTTTTTCTGTCATCATCTGAACATGAACAGTATATTAAGTAATTCCCTTAAGGTGGTAACATACATTCATTCAGATTTCTTTGGTGGACCAACATTTTAAGTTATTTCAAACTGCCTATGTAATTATTTGGAACAAACACAGTATTTTTTTCTTTCTACAGCAGCCTACAAATGCATGTTCCATTAAAATCACAGGAATTGAATAACTAGAATGGTCATTTACATTCAAATCAATGTTCTTTTTAACGTGTACAAGATGCTATGAAAGGGGACCCATCAGTGCACAGTCAAACTGCTAGTCTGAGGGGCTTGTTTTTAGTCTAGGAATCTATGGTTAAAACAGACTGAAACATTTTCATTTTAGGAAGTGGAATAGAAACTATTTGTCACCACTGACACAAGTCATTGTTGATCTCACTGTTATAGGGGAAAGGGGAAAGGGCTGTTGCCATGGTGCTGAAGGAGCTTCCGGGTAAAAAGGCATCTTCTGAAGGGAACACTGTGACAACCAAGGTGGGCATGATGTCCACCAAAAGGAAGCAGCAATCAAGCACTTCCTGGTTTGGTATACTGTACATCACTGTGCTTTTTTGCTTTGATTTCTTTGCTTAGCAGACAACAGAAACTGCAAGCCAAAGTAACTTTTGTGGCTTAGAATTTTGCACATATTTTTATACAGCCTGACAGTCAGTGAACAAATGCAGGGTAAATTCCCTTCTGGATGTATGTCCCGAAATCTAGGTTTGGATGATTTCAAAATTTCTACATTGGACAGTTCTGTTATGGAATGTGTTTTGACCTACAAATGCCTTGGGATTTGGGTACCTGAAAATCTGTCTTTTAAAACAGACATCACTGAGTTTGTTGAGAAGCTGAAGATTAAAATTGTTTCTTTCATAGAAAGAAATCATGTCTGTCTTCTCAGCATGGAAATGAAATTGTGCAAGCCCCTCCCATCGTGTGCATAACATCTTATGATTGCTACCTGGTTTCCCACATCAAACATAGCCAAAGAATATTGCTTTTAAATACCATTTACTAATAATTTAAGGAAGTTTTATCTATACTGAACAAATATAGTAAGGAAACATGGTGTTGAATCCATGTTTCATGAAAAGTATTTATACGCACAAAAAGGTTATTTCTCTCAAATGTTGCACATACATTTGTTTGCATTCTGTTAGTGAGTATTTCTCCTTTGCCAAAAACATCTATCCAGTTGACAGATATGGCAGAAATTGTTGCATATTGCATTTATATTGTTGTTGATTGTACTGACCAGAGGTTTGTATAGAAAGCTTATATGGAAATTCATCCCTGCAGTTACAAGGCCTCACTGGCAGCTGCTGTCAGATTTAGATCTCCACTGTCTTCCCTTTCTCACTCACTTGACACTGTCATGCTGCTACTGTCCCTTACATTACACCTATCAATCTCCTCATGTTGCTGATGTCACTGTCACTAATGTTACACCTATCAATCTCCTCATGCTGCTGATGTCACTGTCACTAATGTTACACCTATCAATCTCCTCATGCTGCTGATGTCACTGTCACTAACGTTACATCTATCAATCTCCTCATGCTGCTGATGTCACTGTTAATAACATTACACCTATCAATCTTCTTATGCTGCTGATGTCACTGTCACTAATGTTACACGATGTCACTGTCACAAACGTTAGGCCTATCAATCTCCTCATGCAGATGTCACTGTCACTAACGTTAGGCCTATCAATCTCCTCATGCTGATGTCACTGTCACTAACGTTAGGCCTATCAATCTCCTCATGCTGATGTCACTGCTACTAACGTTAGGCCTATCAATCTCCTCATGCTGCTTATGTCAAAAAAATTTGTGCCGTTGACAAATTTTTTTTGTCAACGGCACATATTTTAATTGCTTTTCTTTTCTCTTTTGTGAAACCAGAGATATCTTTGTTTCATTTTTATGTTACGTCTTATTTGAGCTAACTAGCAGGCAATTCTAACATTATGGCCCTTCCGTCACAGATTAGTCAATGCTAAATA
The DNA here is from genome assembly GCA_016801175.1 of Esox masquinongy. Classification (NCBI taxonomy): domain Eukaryota; kingdom Metazoa; phylum Chordata; class Actinopteri; order Esociformes; family Esocidae; genus Esox; species Esox masquinongy. The sequence goes on from JACXGI010000297.1 coordinate 107,496, forward strand.
TGCATATGAAATCATGTAACAAATTCAGATGTTAATCACTTATCAATGCCAAAATGCCTATTTTCTACACTAAATAAATAGATTTTATTGTGCTTGTGATTATTTCTTTCAATTACATGATAAACATTATTGAGGGTCTCTCTTATTAGCTGCCAACTTGTTCCCAAAGCTTTTCTCATCATTCAGAATATTATTCCAACAGTTTCATTTAAAAGGAGATTTCTGTCTTTATAACTTGGGAAGGCCAAATTAAATGTAACTTGCCAAAGTCATAAGCTGCTTAGCTTTCATTTTCTGCTTTCTCGCTCTCTTTTTCTTTCTCACTCTCTCTCTGTGTCTCTCTGTCTTTCTAGTTTTACAGGACTGTACTGGATTACATTTAGAATTAAATTAATCCAAGCAATCTTGTTTTGGTTGGATATTATTTTGTGTTCGTATGAAATGTGCTTTCATGCATCATTACATTTTTCTGAACACGCTATATTTGCAATCTTAGTTGTCCCACAGTCCTACTTAGAGCTTTTTGGATTTTGTCTCATTAATATATTCCACTATGTACTAATGCAGTGTTCTGGGGACTAATTTGTTATATTTACATATAGATGAAGTCTGGCTGTTGACTACGAAGCATACTCTGAAGCATACTACATATGCTGTGTATTAGCAATCTCTATGTGTGTGGGTGTTAAATACATTATAATTTTATTCAAAAGGACTCACTTACCTATATTTAGCCAATATCATGGCTACTTACCTGAGAAGGTCCAGTCACCCTAATGTCCTAGCTAATTCCCTTGTGACCAGGAAAAGGAATAGTCAGCAATAATTGGCCTCACAGCAACCCACATTGTGAGGCTGACTGTTCACATTTCTCTTGATGGAAGAGTGTAAGAGAGAGAGACAATTTGGATGTTTTTAAGCTAATTTCAAACAATTCTACACATTTAGTAATATATTTTGTTTAGATTTGTAATCTGAACAACTAAAACAGTACAACAAAATCAATGGGTTTCCCCTTAAGGTTTATCTGGTGGCATGTAATCTGGCCTGATAATGTGAGATAATAACCATTATCTCACATAATAAGCATTATCTCACATAGGCTGGCTGCTGATGATAAGGAAAACAGGACATTTCTGAGAGTCTATAATTACTGTGTGTTTTCATGCATTTTCTGTCAGCTCCATATGCTCAGTGGAAAACACTGAAGTGACTGCACTGAAAGGGAACTGACCCCAATGATGGTGGGTGTGTATGCATCCCTTCACATAGGTGTTGACCCCATAGGCTATGAATCTGCTCTGATGTGAAATTATGATTAGGAGACTTATTGTCTGAGATACATATTGGCTGGGAGACATATTGTCTGGGATAATGCCAATGTTTACAGCCAGGAATTAGGCCATGATCAAGCTTTAAGAGAATAACTACAATTGTTCTCTGATTTGATACTTGATAAGCCATCACAGCTTGTAATTTACTGACAGATAAAAAGTATTAAATGTATTTGTGTTATGGATACTCTCACACGCACACACAACCAGCCACTTCTACCTTCTCCATGGTCATGTCCAAAAGTCTTCCCACCAATCATACTTAATATTATTTAGAGGAGAGATGGGCTACTTCATTCCCCAGGATCCTGATTGGTGACACAACTGAAACCTTTTTAACCATCACGTGATTCTAGCCATCCATTATTAATAATCCAAATTTTTAAATGCAATAACAGGAGCACTGGCTAGAAGGCCAGAAGAAGGCTAAGGAAACAGTTTCACTGTGACTTCCTGTTGTTGCTTGCTCTTTTGGGTTCTAAGCTGGGTATCTGTGTATAAGCACCTGACAGCTGCAAGTAAGGACTAGTAAAGTATATTTGATTGATGACCCCACAACAGAATTAGAGACAGTTTAGTAAAAAAATTTGCTGCAAGCAACAAACAATAAAATACTTGGCTTACCAAATCTGATAATGGTCATGCTTATAAGCAAAGGTGTGGTTTGACTTTTAGTTTTGGTACAGCCCTCCCTTTATCAGCCCTTATCCAACATGTGGCTCTGCAACGAGGTTTCACTTTCTCAATAGCTAGCAGCAAATATAAATTAGACAGGAGGCTGAAATGGACAGCCTGGCAGTAAAAGCCTATGTAACCAACATCAAATGCACCCGACTAGGAGACTCACGCTTCTGTATGATTTGCTGGTCGACAGGTTGTCTTGGCTGCAAGTCAGTGTGATGTGATTACATTCTGTTCTAAATAGCTCTGTGTGTGTTTGTTTAAGGGTCCGTCTGGCTCTTGTGTATCCATTGGTGTAAGGCGTTCGTGTGCTGAATTGCATAGAGCTTGCGGAATGCAATGTTTGTTCAGAGTAAAAGAAAAATGAAAAAAATCTGTAATTACAAAATAATGTTATGTTTGTGTTTAACAATGCGCCTCTATGCACCTTAGCAGGAAAGAACAACTTCACTTTTAATTCTCAGTATTTCACAAAACTTTTTATACCTGCATATTGTGTGTCCACAATTCTATTTGTTAGCTTAGTTGAAACAGCAAATACATTTCAAAATAGGGCCAATATAGGGCCTTTTGTGCTAATGGGCCCACTTCAATTTAAAACACAGGCTTTGAGTTGGATTCAAGTCCAGAGACTGAGCTCAGCTGGTTCTTGCCTAATTAAAACTCCTCAGTACGATGTCATCTTCCTGAGCACTTTTAAACAGTCTGTTTGAGATAAAAACAATACCTCTAATTTATGCTTTATCCGCAAATACAAGTCTCAGCACCACCACTGTTGTACTCCAGACTAGATTCTTTGGCCTGTCTGTTAGCACACGTCTCGCCTTTCTGCTTCAACCTATCATCAACAGAACTGCCACTGATTGGATGTCTTTTGTTTTTTTCGTACCATTCTCAATAAACCCCTAGTCCCTGTAGTGCCTGAAAAGCCCGGGAAGGGGGTCGTTTCTGTAATACTGGAACACTGCAATTGGCACAGACGATCCCACCACGCTCAAAGTGGTTTAGGTCACTTGTTTTGTCCACTGTAACCTTCAACCGAACAGTAACCGAATGCCTGGATGCCTGTCTGCCTGCTTTATATAGACAGCCATGGCCATGTGACTTACTGTCTGTAGGAGTGATCCATTTTCATGAATGGGGGGTGTACAGAATAAACTGGCCCACACGTGCACACACACACACCTGCACACACACCCACACAGAGAAGTATAATGACGAACGGTGTCAATGACTATGCTAGAGATTGTGTTGCTCTCTGCATCTCCCAGCTGCTGTCTATGTGTTTGAAGGCCATGCACTGTCACATAGTTTATGACCATAAGAGGTCTATATAACATCCCCACAAGCTCATCTGAATGGAATCTGTATATTTTGTGTCTCAGCCATGCGAGATACAGAATATCATCCATCAACATTAGAAAGCAATTCACATATTTATATTATATTACATTGTATTACAGTAGGATGTGCTGTGTTTTTTAAGGAGTGTTAGTGTTAACAATCAATAAAGAATGCAATGATGTGCAAATCATTTATCCCTTTAATTGAAAATAGGACAAAGACAACGTATCAAATGATGAAACTGAGAAATATTTTTGTTTTTGGAAAAATACATGCCCATTTTGAATTTAATGCTAGCAACACATTTCAAAAAGTTGGGACAAGGGCATGTTTACCACTATGTTGCATCACCTCTTCTTTTAACAATACTCTGTAAGTGTTTTGGAACAGAGGGGAGCAATTGCTGTAGTTTTGAAAGTGTAATGTATTCCCATTCTTGCTTTATATAGGATTTCTGCTGCTCAACAGTTTGGGGTCTCCTTTGTCGTATTTTTGTTTCATAATGCGCCAAATGTTTTCATTGGTTGACAGGTCTGGACTGCAGGAAGGCCAGTTTAGCACCCGGACTCTTTTACTACGGAGCCATGCTGTTGTGATATGTGCAGAATGTGGTTTGGCATTGTCTTGTTGAAATAAGCAAGGCCTTCCCTGAAAAAGACGCTGTCTGGATGGCAGCATATGTTGCCCCAAAACCTGTATATGTTGTTCAGCATTAATGGTGCCTTCATAGATGTGCAAGTCACCTATGCCATGTGCACTAATACACCCCAATACCATCTCGGATACTGGCTTTTGAATTGTACACTGAGAACAAGCTGGATGGTCCCTCTCCTCTTTAGCCCGGAGGATGCGGCGTCCATGATTCCCAAAAACAATTTCAAATTTTGATTTGTCAGACCACAGGACAGTTTTCCACTTCACCTCAGTCCATCTTAAATGAGCTCGGGCCCAGATAAGATGACAGCGTTTCTGGATGTTGTTTATACAGTATCTCACAAAAGTGAGTACACTCCTCACATTTTTGTAAATATTTGATTATATCTTTTCATGTGACAACACTGAAGAAATGACACTTTGCTACAATGTAAAGTAGTGACTGTACAGCTTGTATAACAGTGTACATTTGCTGTCCCCTCAAAATAACTCAACACACAGTCATTAATGTCTAAACTGCTGGCAACAAAAGTGAGTGCACCCCTAAGTGAAAATGTCCAAATTGGGCCCAAAGTGTCAATATTTTGTGTGGCCACCATTATTTTCCAGCACTGCCTTAACCGTCTTGGGCATGGAGTTCACCAGAGCTTCACAGGTTGCCACTC
>JACXGI010000297.1:112273-128204 GCA_016801175.1 Esox masquinongy
TCCACCTTCCGTTTGAGGATGCCCCACAGATGCTCAATAGGGTTTAGGTCTGGAGACATGCTTGGCCAGTCCATCACCTTTACCCTCAGCTTCTTTAGCAAGGCAGTGGTCGTCTTGGAGGTGTGTTTGGGGTCGTTATCATGTTGGAATACTGCCCTGCGGCCCAGTCTCCGAAGGGAGGGGATCATGCTCTGCTTCACTATGTCACAGTACATGTTGGCATTCATGGTTTCCTCAATGAACTGTAGCACTCAACTTCTTCAGTGGCCTGTTCTGAGTGGAACCTGTCCTGTTAAACCGCTGTATGGTCTTGGCCATCGTGCTGCAGCTCAGTTTCAGGGTCTTCTTATAGCCTAGGCCATCTTTATGTAGAGCAACAATTCTTTTTTTCAGATCCTCAGAGAGTTCTTTACCATGAGGTGCCATGTTGAACTTCCAGTGACTAGTATGAGGGACTGTGAGAGCGATAACACCAAATTTAACACACCTGCTCCCCATTCACACCTGAGACCTTGTAACACTAATGACACCGGGGAGGAAAAATGGCTAATTGGGCCCAATTTGGACATTTTCACTTAGGGGTGTACTCACTTTTGTTGCCAGACAAAAGTGACATTAATGGCAGTGTGTTGAGTTATTTTGAGGGAACAGCAAATTTACACTGTTATACAAGCTGTACACTTACTACTTTACATTATAGCAAAGTGTCATTTCTTCAGTGTCGTCACATGAAAAGATATAATCAAATATTTGCAAATACGTGAGGGGTGTACTCACTTTTGTGAGATATTGTATATGTTTTCTCCTTTGGATGGTAGAGTTTTAACTTGCATTTGAGCATGCAGCGATGTACTGTGTTCAAAGACAATGGTTTTCGGAGGTGTTCCTGAGCCCATGCAGTGATGTCCACTACAGAATCGTTTTTGGTTTTTAATGCAGTGCCGTCTGAGGGCCCGAAGATCAAGGCCATCCAATATTGGTTTTCGGCCTTGTCCCTTGCATACAGTGAATTCTTTGGATTCTCTGAACCTTTTCATGATATTACGTACCATAGATGAGATCCCCAAACTCTTTGTAATTTTATGTTGAGAAACGTTATTCTTAAATTGTTGCACTATTTACCTGTGCAGTCTTTCACAGAGTGGTGAATACCTTCCCATCTTTACTTCTGAAGGACTAATCCTCTCTGGGATGCTTTTTTTTATACCTAATCATGTTACTGATCTGTTGCCAATTAACCTAATTAGTTGTGTGGTGTTCCACCAGGTTTTTTTCTTTAGCCTTACACAACTTTTCCAGTCTTTTGTTGCTCCTGTCCCAGGTTTTTTGAAACGCTACTGGCATCAAATTCAAAGTGAGCATATATTTTTCAAGAAACAATAAAATTTCTCAGTTTCAACATTTGAAATGTTTTCTTTGTACTATTTTCTATTGAATATATGGTTTAAATGATTTGCACATCATTGTATTCTGTTTTTCTTTACATTTTACACAGTGTCCCATTTTTTTTGGAAATGGGGTTGTATATCTATGCTTGTGACATTTTGCTGTTTGTATATTACATTTTAATGTGCAGTCTAGAGATCCTCTCTAGCCAATAAGAAAAGTATTCAACAATACTGTTCTGTAACAAACTACAACATCAGCTTGCCCGGGGATATAATCTGCAACACTAAAAGACAACATTAATGGGCAAAATTAAATTGGTGGGCCGGATATTACTTGCAAGCCACAGGTTTCTTTCTTCTTTTCTGTTTCCATTCTTTCTTTAGTTCTTACATTCCTTACCATTGCATCTTTACCTCCCAGCTGGTTGGTGAGCATCAAGAGAGCCGCCCGCTGCTGAGCCCGTCCATCGATGATTTCCTGTCAGAGAGCCGCATGGACGGCCCCGTGGTCCGGCCAGTCACCTCCAACACAGCAGGTAGCCCCCTCCCGTTACCCTCACCTGATTACCGTACACATCTGCTCCTCTCCTGTCTTCCTCCATCACTCAGTGTCCTTTTGTCCCCTACCTCTTCCCCCGAGCAAATATTTCCCAAACCTTCTTCAGTAGCCACATCCAGTTCCACTCGATGTACCCGAGTACAAGCACGCCCCAAACAATGGCAAAGGTTTATAAAGATGTTAGAATTCGGCTACATTGTCATGGTTACGCCACTGACCACAGTTGTCAAACTGCGAACCGTGTCAGACTGTTGTTTCTGTAGTGATTGAATCAGTATCCATTGTCCTAAGTTATTAACGTGCATTTACAGATGTCTGATAGAACGTGCCCGCCGAGGGTTGGGCGGACATCAGTATTATTGGGAATGTATTACGAGTGGCCAACCTTCTGTGTGTTTCCTTAGTTCTGTCCACAGCCTTGGACCTTGTGGACCTGAGCGAGCCCAGCGACACGGGGAGCAGGAAGGGCAGCGTCAGAGAGCGGCCGAGCCCCTCGAGGCCCCGCAACGGGAGTTCTAAAAACAGCCCCCGGAGAGGGAGGAAGATGGAAGAGACGGAGCTCATCCAGGTGGAGGTGGAGCACTCATCCAGCCCTCGAACCCCGCGCACCCCCGAAAGAGTCTCCCTGGACTCGGGTATTGACCAGGCGGGGCTGTTGTGTGTGTGTGTGTGTGTTTGTGTTCAATTCTTAGAACATGGAGCTGTCGTCACTCCTACAGCAATATCATTATTCACCCATGAAAGGGAGACAGTAATGCTTTCAATAAAAATGGGCTTTAATTACTGTGTCCTGAATTGCCATTGGTTTACAATAGGCCAGGTAGTGCTTTTACTGAAATTACAACATTATTTACTTGCTTAGAGAAAACTATTGAAGCCGGCAGATTATCCCATATTTAATCATTTCAATAGGCTTCTTTTGAGCCTTGTAAAGCCTTCAAAAGCCACCAACTACTCTGTTTTCATTATACTGTGTCCACCTGGTGTCAACCTACTCAATCCATTGTAGGACACTTACCCCTAAAATTACCTTCACGTCATCCTGTCCCGCAATCTGGAGAAGGGATGGGACAGGGGGATTCCCTTGGATGGTCACTGACAGGGCTTAGAGACATTGTGCTTGTGTGGGCCAGACTGAGATTGTGAATTTATTTCTACCCACTTTGGAGAAGTCACTGGCAAAGAATGGTTATGGAAAATTTCTACCATCCCGGAGATCTACCATCCTGGAGATCTACCATCCTGGAGATCTACCATCCTGGAGATCTACCATCCATGAGACCTACCATCCTGGAGACCTACCATCCCGGAGATCTACCATCCTGGAGGTTTTCATTCATATCCTAATATAGAACACCTGCTTCAGCTGCTAATAAGTACAGACAGGGCTGGTAAACCTAAAGGATGGTAGATCTCCATCTGAGTTAGGGTTAACGGTCTTGCTCAAGATTGTATAGGTATGATAACATTTACCTGTCCAGTTTATTGAGATCTACCCGGGTGCAGATGTGGGATTCGGGGAAGATGTAGGATTGTTCCAAGTCAGATAGCAATATGCTAACCGTTCAGTGTACTTGTGTTTACAGCAAGATTGCATGCCCTTTTTTCCTTCTTCTCAGTCAGTTCCTCCTCTCCTTTGGAGAAATGGGAGGAGGTGAATCTTCACGCTGACAGCTCCCTGAATTGCACAAGGAGGAGAAGATATGAGACAAAGTGCACCTCGCACCATTCCTCCAGCGAATTACTGTGGTAAAAAGGCAGTCTGAACCATCTAAGCCTGGAAATGGATACACTGCCACCCTTGTCCATTACATTAAATATCAAGCACTTAAACATAAGAACTATAGTAATTCAATTGGCTATGTATTATAGGTAAGAGAAAGGAAGCCAAAAAAAGAAATATTCTTAAAGTCAAAATATAAACAGTTATTGGGAGCAGATTTTTATGTTTTGTTGTTCATCTTTAATCTGCTGAAGAAGTATATTACACCTTTAACTGTAGTAAGACATTTATTTTAAGCCAGTTATTTCTCCTCAGGTCAGCGGAGTTTAAAACAGATCCATCCACGAAGAACTCCTTTGAGTTTAACAGCCTCGATGGGGCGGACCGCATATCAGCGCAACAGGTGAACACAAAGTTAGGGTGCCGAGCTTGAAAATAACCACAGAGAGGTACATTTTGGCGACAAAGTCTTGTGATATGAAAAGCAGTCACAGAGATGGCAAAAACATATTTTAAAAAATATTTATATAAAGATCTCTATAGCTAAAGTCTCTATAGCCTTCTGAGGTTATTAGTGAGACCTGTACAGGTGATGATTTTGGCTTGCCTTGCATCTTTGTTTGTGTTTATTTCATGTGCATTGCCGTCTATGCTTGGCAGGATCCAGTACCTCGACAAGTGCGTCCCAGTCTACGTCACCTGTTGGTCAGACGTCATTCCCAGGACGAGGAGTTTGTAAGGGCCAAGGCTGCTGTAGAGGTGAGGGGTTATTACACACCCAACACATCCGAAACATTTCCTGGGAGTCACTCAGGGGTGATGCCCAAAACTTGAAAAGGTTCAAGAAAAATTATGATGTTTTTTTTGGAACCAACCATTCTGCATTGAAAGCATACTTACGCACAATATTCCACTCTGACAGGGTGCAGCTATTGTCTGTAATTTGACACTGTGGTTCTTCTGTCTTGTAAGAGGGAACTTTGATAAGATTTATGACACTGGTTGGGAATTAATCCTATTCAAGAGTATACTTATACAGTGGGATCTGAAACACATTGGAACAACAGCAGTCTAAACTACCAAGTATTTGTTTTTACTACAAAACCTGGTTGCCTCTTTTCAAGAGGCAGAAATCTTGACTGCAAGGAAATGTGCCAGCAAGATAGGAACCACAAGCGCCAATCCAAATCCACAAAGAAATGTTTTTTTCAGCCATAAAATCTAATCGTTGCAATGGACCCCTATGGTTATGTAACTCTATCCCTGGTTATAAACTGGTTACCAACGAAATTTGAGGAGTAAAACGTTAAGTGATGTCATACCCATGGTATTAGGTCTCACCCCAGCCTTCAGCCAAATCAGCATTCAGGATTCAAACCACTCTGATTGTAATGAATGTTGAGGAATATGGAGGGAGAGGCTGAAAGGAAAAGGACATAAGAATCACTGAAGAAGACATAGGAGGAAAGAGAGAGACAATTAATGATATAGTAGATAAGACAAAAACAGTGAAAAAGAGATGTGAGAAAAGATTGAAAGAAGACAGTGAATGAAAAAAGTTGACTGAAACTAACATATACAAACATACGCACACAAACCCACAAACACAGACGCAGTCTTGAGGAGCTTTTCACCCTGAAGGGAGATTTTTGAAGAGAGAAGAGCCATGATGCCAGGCATACAGCTGGTTGAAGACGGAGCAGTATTGAGCTGGTGCCCAGGGCCAGTTGACTGAGAGTGAAAAAGGAGAGAGAAGACAGATGAGAAGATCAGGATGAGATGATACGGTCATGGGGTGGCTCAGGAGCAGGAAAAGACTTTAACACTGTTCTAGTAAACTAAATATAGTATAGACAAACAATGGGTTGCTCCTAATTAGACTGGCAGATTCACCATAACGTTTTTTAGCCTGGACACATCTGACACTACATTCAGAAGCAAATGGATTTGCACTACATAAAAATAAGCATGTTAGTTCAAACTAACTAAATAAGCATGGCACAATATACTGTTACTAATGTGTGCCTAATTTATTCATGTGTAAATGTCAAATCTGGATAGTAATGGAAATAATTTTTCAAGCAACTCTGAAAACTATTTGAACACTGTTTGGTGAATTAAATGTACAGGGCTCATCCGTTCTCCATCTGTATGGAAATGGGAAACATAATCCTGAGTGAATAATGGCGACAACAACAACAACAAAGGCCAAAAGCCAGTGAGGAGATTTCCAGTCAGAAACAGTTTGCAACAGCCAATAGCTGTAAAATGTTATGGAGGTTTGGGTATCAGAGCTTAAACAAAACAGAATGCACCTCGTCAAAGTATTGGATTTCCGTGTTCAGCACTCAGTCTTCACCTTCCTCCGCCTCTACTTCCTCCTGGCCTCCTCCTTCTTTCCCTTCAAGTGAACCACCTTGCTTCTCCCCTTTCAGTTCAATTGGTGCATAATATCAGTTCTGCAATACCATATGTACTGTACTGTAAATATGCTGACCCTTTCTTTTTGCTATAAAACTGATATGCTTCTGCAGGTGTTGTTTCTTCCCATTGGATCAGTCCACAGTCAGTGAAACTGTTAACAGAGTTGACTTTGTCTCTTAATGCATTAACAGTAGTTTTAATTTGACCAGGTTATAATATCCCCTAACTCTCATCTGTATGTGTGTCCAGATAATTAAACCAATGGGGACCAGAAATCCCTGAAAGGGTAGTAGTTCCATCTTGAGGGGTCATTTTGTAGGTCTTCACAAGAGGCGAGATTAGGGTTTCTTTTATAAGGTTATCTGTTAGTGGTTAGGTTAAGCGTTAGATATTTGTAGTTATGGCTTTGTCTCCACAAGAGTTATAAAACAAACAAATATACAGGCCAGGTACTGGACTTAATTCTGTCCTAGGCAAGACAACAAACTGCCACCTCTTGTTGTTACAGAACTACTGTAGAATTGTATTGACTAATGTTAGCACGGAATGTCCATCCGTACGGATATTCGTGTCCGTATTGGGTTTCCATTTGTAAAACAGCTGCATTGTTAAAGTCTTAAATATTTTCAGGATCTTCAATCAAATGTATTTTTGTTCCCCATGTCATCTTTTTACTGACATTGATCTAGGCCTATCACTAAGTAACTTGCAGTAATGCCCAAAAAATAGAACAAACCAATATGAAAACTACCATTGGCCACCTTGATCCTGTTCCAACATCTCTGAAGGAAACATACTCAGACACTCTCATCCAGTTTGGAACCAATTTGGGCTGGTACCATTTCTATTCTAGTTTATGCCTTCACCTACTGACTCAAGAAACCATCCCTCTAATTACTCCCTTGTTTAAAAACAAACATGCACTGAATCAATCCTCCTCTAAAACTACAAGCCTATTTACATCCTCACATTTCTAAAGTTGGTTGGTTCCAGAAACCATGATGGGTTGAACCAGAGCCAGAACACACGTGTGGGTTAAGAGCCGTTGGCATTCCAGATGATCCAGTCACTGATTGTGACACCACCTTAATGACAGTGGAAGGAGGATGCTGAAGTATGTAGCAAACGATGAAGGGAGAAATTGACCTGCTCATGGCTGCAAGTTCCCCTGCCATCCTGATTCCTCTGATTTCCACACAGTAGATGCCACCGTTCAACCACAGTACCTTAGAGAGTGCACTGCCATCTGTAGCACTGCCCTAAACCCTCCTGTCTCCACTAGCAGTAATGCCCAACATTAGTGAGCTGTCAGACAAGGGTCTTTGCTAGGACCCGTTCAACAGCTTTATATGGCTCCTCTCCAGATCTTCAGACAGCACAGTTCAATTCCTGGGCTATGCAGATCTAGAATAACGTCTTCCAATTCAACAGCAGCAGGAAGACAGAAACGGAGTTGACAGACAACCCCAACAGATTGCAGCAGTGTCTGATGTGCATAATTCTTTCACCCATGGAACATCTCTTGCTTTGCAAGGCCATTCATCATCAATTCTGACACAGAAAAGCAAGCATTTATTTTCACAGTAATTTATTATGGACATGTATTACTTCAGGGCCTGTCAGCAGAGTAAATGTATAAATTACACCTCATTCAAAGGAGCGCTGCATGAATTTTGCAAACACAAACAAAAAACTGCCCACCTCCTTGCTGATCTCCATTGGCTGCCCGTTCCTCAAATAATTAACTTTCCAATTCTCCTTCTGGTCTACCAAGCCTTAATCTAGTCTCCTCATATGAACCTGTATGCGCCCTACAGGCAAGCATTGACAAGCTGCTTCCTGCAGCACGATCAAGACTTGAATCAGTGGGGTACTGGTTTCTCCCCTGAACCATGTCAGTTCGCCTTTCTTTCCTCCTAGACTTTGACTGTTGTTTTTATATAACGATAACGATAATATAGATGTGAATATATATTATATATATATATATATATATATTCATAGAGAGAGATTTATTTCAGGCACTTTGAATTTATCTTTGCTTACTGAAAGTGGTTTACAGTTGTACAGTGCCAAATTCTTCAGTCATGAGTGATTAAAACCTGTGACACCAGAAGTTTACAAAAAAGTATAGAGTTGAAAAGAAAACCAGTGGGTTTCAGCTCTTGTTGGGTAAGATTTAAATGCTAGAGATTGTTGTCAATCTGTTTAGAGTCAACCCAAACAATTCAAATCCACTTGCCTCAATGATGAGGAGAAACGCAGACAATGGTGAGCCCACTAGGCCTGCCTTGGTTGACATCTTCTCATTTCAACCATGTGATTAGTGTATACTGTACATATGGAGATTTGGCAGTGTAGGCCTTGGCTTTGTCTTGTTTCTGTTCCCATCATGGATGGCTTCTTTCCAAATATAGCTTACCTGTTGAAGCTAATTTGATCTGACAAGACTAACATGAAGCAGCAGGACAAGTATGCTTCAGTTCAGAGGTAAAATTATGGATTTTCATTTTTGTCCAAATCCCGATTTCCAAATCTCAGTGTGTGGTCTTGGAAAGAGGTCAGTGGGGGCAAATCAATCACTGTGATGATCATCCTATATGTCCTCTATCCTCTGTCGCTTTATTTAAAGCCTTCGCCTATTACTGTAAATGAGACCACAAACTTTTTATGAGATTACAATTGTTTCTAATTGATAACGTGTAATCTGATGTCCTGTTGATAGGATCACCTGAAAAGAAGCAAACATGTTTGGGGTCTGTTTAACAATTAGATTGGTGCTAAAACCAATCTGTTGTGCATTTCCCAGTATATAACACATTCAATGCAAGCATTTAATGATCAGATAATGATAAAATTTAAGATAAAAAAATGTACTTCACATGCTTTGTTTCTGGGTTATTGTGGAGTTAGCCTGTATCAAGATAACATCATATTTATTACATATTTATTGTTTTCTTTAATATTTAATTTTAATTTAATATTAATATCTTTAATAAAAAAACAGCCCAGTAATCAGTGAAAAATGTCTGAACAAGAACTCCTAAGTAATTACTATAATTATTAACAACTACTATCTCTAATGAACATGGCTCCTATTAGATAATATCAGAGTGTATCCAAGGCCCAGGGGAATGTGATATGTCCATTTGGACGATTACGTCATTTTGCTATTGTGAAGGAGGAATCAATTCCATCTTTTTCACGCATTTTCCCCTCAGTCGGACACAGAGTTCTGGGATAAAATGCAGGCCGAATGGGAGGAGCTGGCTCGCAGGAACTGGCTTGAGGAAGAGAACGAAGGCCTGCTACCTCCCAGCGTCTCTCTGATCGAGAAGGTGAGATCCCCCATCACTTAAACTCTAGTCCTTCTATGAACAAATCTGAATTATCAGAGACAACTGTTCCCTCTCAAACCTGAGTTGTGACTTATTTTGCTCCGAACTAATTTAGCTTTTCATCCAGCTAATTATCAGGTGTACTGACTTAGGATTGGAGAGAACCTACAGGAATGTGGCACCTCAGGAACAGGGTTGGGCGGACTTGGTTGAGATCAATTATTGAGCTAATTGATGTAACCCATTGTTTCCCAATCCTGATTCTTCAGGAATAGAAAAAGGTACATTTACAATATGTACTTCATTTTGCAGTCAATATCTTTTCTCCTAGAATTATGTATATAAAAAATATATATAATAGTGAAACTGTTGTTTCTAGTTAATTTGTCAAAATAATACCGCTGATGTCTCACTAGTTGGTATGTAAAATGAGTACTCGACCATAACAAATACATCTCAGACCATCACCTCCACAAATATAGTGTTTGGTGCAAAATGATCACGCCACTGAACTTACATAAGTGGTGTGTAATAGTTGATTTGTTTATTGGTTCTACTGTATACCCTCCATATGGTGATGACCTCCACATGTTGGATGGTTGACATTGTCCTTGAAATCTCCTTTGAACATACGGCTGCTGTCAACAGCATCCAACAGGGCTGTAACCCTGATGACCCACAGTGAGGCTGGTTACTGTTTTATGTTAAACAACAATTCAGCTAGACCATCATGGGACTGCTCGCTGTACTGTAGTTGCTTCTGTAAATCATTGAAGTATGGGGCCGATGTACGGTATGTCATAGGTTTACCTTGGTGAATCTGTATTTTATGAGTGCAGAATGCGCGGTTAACAAAGATAAACCACTAACCTTTGGTTGTGTTGCAAAAACTGGATTTATATACATTTACAAGTATGTGTAAAATGTCAGAATGAACAGGAATTACTTATTTTGAAAGTTGATCAAAATATTTACTTTAATGTCTTTTATTTGAAATATAATGAATGGATATTTCAACCTAGGTCAGCTAAATTGTATTCTTTTTTTATGATGTTCTGAATCTAAAATTCATAATGGAGCTGATATTAAATTGCTCTATAATGTTGTATTATGGGAGAGGAATCCTTAAAATAATATGTAAGATTTCTCCAGTACTATTTGCATAAATACTAGCATAAATGACCAGAAGACATCTGCAGTTAATGTTTTAAGTCAATGTTTCAAATATATTTTCTACAAAATTGTTCTGAGTGACTGATATATTCTCAGTCCGTCTATCAGTTCGCAATAACTTGTAGTCTCTTTTTTGTTCTTTTTTACAGACTAGATTGTTATCTATATTGCCTTATAAATTTCAATGATGGCTTTTACTGTGATAAAGAAAATGCTGAATGAAAGTGCTGCCAGCATAATATCCCGCTGCTAAAATAATGCTAATGAAGCCTCGTTTGGCCATCATTAGTCGCACTAATATCCCCACCATCCTAAACCATTCCGGACATGCTAATACTATTCCGATCCGGTACTAATTTTAAACGATGCTACACGTTGTGAAGTAGCTCTATACATTTTGAAACAATTATTATGAAATGATACGTTTTCATTGTTTCATCATTTAACCCTTATACCACAAATACTACAGTGTATTATGTATGACATCGACCATGTACTTAAAGCATATTCACAACACCTCGTAAGACTAAATACATTTTTCTTAAATACAATTCATGCTAATGTATGCCTTTTTTTTTTTTAAATTGACTGTAATATTTGCAGGGCTACTTCTTTCACACCAACAACCCCTACAAAGATTGGCCAAATGCTTTTGAGGAAGGGCAGCAGAAGGCTAGAGAGGGAGACCTGAACAATGCTGTCTTGCTGCTAGAGGCAGCCATTTTGCAGGACCCTTCGGACTCAGAGGTAAAACGTTGGCGGAGTTGAATGGTTGTTCACTTATACTGTTGGCGAACATTTGTTCCTTTGTTTGGTCATCAATTAACGCGTGACATCGTTGTAGATACGTGCTTTGTACAAACAATTGCCAAGGAATAACTTGTTGTCCAAGAGTTCAAAATTAAAGTTGGATATGACAATCCGTTTATTTTAAGTATAAACGGATTGCAACACAATCAAACAAACAAATAGTTCCTCTTAATCTTACCACGTTATCAGACACGTAACCACGGTCAAAAAAAAAAACTGTGACCTTGCTGTGCGCAACACAGCTGACCCAATTAGGCCACATTAAAATAAACTTTTCCCACTCCCAGCGCCACACGCTGGTTGCCCATGAAATGGTTCCAACATATACTCTTTTAGGTGTCTTGGGTTAGCAGGTGGTTGAAATGTCACTACCACAGAAGGCTTGAAAGTATGAAATTGATCTTACCAAATCTGATTTGTTTGTTCTGGGATTACGCTGAGAGTATTTGCTAAGTGGTTGATTGAATAATTTAGGTTACATTTTTCTCCGGTTCGATGGAAAGTACAGGTTGAGTGATATTATGTGATTGTGTTAGTTTGAGCGAGTGGTTGAAACCCTCTCTGTCTCTCCAGGCTTGGCAGGTTCTTGGCACCACGCAGGCGGAGAACGAGAATGAGCAGGCGGCTATTGTGTCACTCCAGAGGTATCGACTTTTAAAAAGGCGTTTCTATTTAGACAATTAGCACACACTAGCATATTGCCGGTTTCCTGTATGCTAATGTTTATGCTACACAGATATTTATATACAGTTAATATACAATCAGAGGTACGATCTGAACCACAGTCTCTAGGCGCGGGAAACCAGCAACTTAACTACTATGACGGAAGAAAATGTCCCCTTGTATAAATTGTGTCACTGATTGTGAAGTTGGAGTCTAACTTGCTATAACAGAACAACGTTTTTGTTTAACTATATAGCAATAACAACAAAGAGAACCATTTAAGTCAGAATTCATGATTTATTAGCCTTTTCCATCCTCAAATAATTGAATTCACTTGGTGTCAAGTGCATTAGCAAAAGACTGAAGTTTCTCAACAAGATCTACGAAATCTGATACTGTCCCGGCTGTGACAAAACACATTGTGTATATGATACCATTTATAAAAGCATCTTTGAAGGATTACTGTCTCTCTTAGTGACTTTAATCTTTTCAGCAGCGCAGTTACATAACGTTGTCTGATATGCGTTTTTCTGTTTTCAATTCTTTTAAACACTAATCCAAATTAATGTGCAAATCCTGTTTTTGAAAATATATTAAATTACAAGGAGGCTTTTTTCCCTGTTTTATTATTGACATTTTCCAAAAATGTACAAGGGAGATCCGTTATTCTCCATCTTACCTGATGGGACCTTTGGTGTGACCGCCTCTTGATTGACCTCCACTGGTTTGACCTCCACTGGTTTGACCTCCACTGGTCAAGCACGTCCCACATAGATAATAGATAACATCAACATTGCATTACAGGTGTCTAGACCTCCACCACAACAACCTGCCGGCCCTCATGGCCCTGGCGGTGAGTCTGACTAACATTGGCATGCAGCAGGATGCCTGTGAGGCCCTGCACCGCTGGATCTGCCACAACCCCCGTTACAAACACCTGCTGCTGGGGAGCCGGAGCCCGCCGCCGCTGGGGTCCCCTGCCACACCGTGCAGGGGCCGCCCACACACGCCAACCTCCCGGTACGCCAGTAGACAGAGTATATTACTTCATCACCTTTCATAAGCATGTTAGCCTTTATTTAGCATTTTTCTAATGTACTGTGACCGTGTTAGGACAGCCCAGTTGTAACAGCCTTTACCTCATCTGTCTTTATGAAGAAGAACCACTGTTTAGTTCCACTTCCATGCCCTTCAGTAACAGCCTTGGCGCACACAGTGCAGTGTGTTATAGGTCACCATGATCGTACTGGTTTCTGACTAGTACAGCAACTACAGACTTTCTTTCAGTAAAGGGGCTGCAGACATGATTTTGCACCTCCACTTATTTTTGGAATAGAAATAGTAATCCTCTAATCCCAATCCACTTGGGTTCATGTTCACTTGTTTTGAGTTGGTGAGTATAAAACGTACACATCTAACCGTTTATGCTATAAAAATTACCAGATTGCATTAAGCGCCACTAAGATTGTCGGCTAAATGACTGAAATGTAAATGTAGCCAGAAAAACATGATATTTTATAAATTGGGAAAAAAAAGGAAATAAAGTGTTTTATTCCTTAATGTTAACGTGGATGTCTCCAATTAAAAAAAAAACAATGTTGAACTGCAGAAAGATGGATTTAATAATGAAAAATAGAAGAAACAAGGAGTCAGTTACACGTGTGTGTGTGTGTGTGCGTGCGTGCTTGCAGCAGCCAGCTGGCAGAGGTGAAAGGGTTGTACCAGGACGCTGCTCGGCTGAACACGGATGCCGTGGACCCGGACCTCCAGACAGGCCTGGGAGTTCTGTACAACCTCAGCTCTGAGTTCGACAAGGCTGTGGAGGCCTTCAACTCAGCCCTGTCTGTCAGACCCCAGGTATCGTTTTATAGCGTGGAGACAAACACTTACACACCTTCACACACAAACACACCGCCAAACAAGTTCATTTGTACTGGCAGGACTACCTGCTCTGGAATCGCCTGGGAGCCACACTGGCTAACGGGGACCGCAGTGAGGAGGCGGTGGAGGCCTACACCCGGGCCCTGGAGCTCCAGCCGGGCTTCATCAGGTCCCGCTACAACCTGGGCATCAGCTGCATCAACCTGGGAGCGCACAAGTAGGCAGGAGTGTGTCTCTGTGTGTGTCTCTGTGTGTGTCTCTGTGTGTGTCTCTGTGTGTGTCTCTGTGTGTGTCTCTGTGTGTGCGTGTGTGCGTGTGTGCGTGTGTGTGCGTGTGTGCGTGTGTGTGTGTGTGTGTCTCTGTGTGTGTGCGTGTGTGTGTGCGTGCGGGTTGGGAGGTGAGCTGAGTGGATAAATGAGGGAGCAGGTCAGATAGGGGGAGAGTGGAGTGATATAGGATTGAAGGCTTACTTTCCTGTGGGTGTAGGAATATTATCTACAGTATTATAAAGTAACATGGTTAGAAGGATTGTTCAACTGCATGACTAATGTATTTGGACTGAGGTATTCTTGAAATCAAAATCAATCAGATCAAAAGTGAGTGTAAAGAGAGATTGACTGCAGAGTCCGGCTACTTTGATAAAAACCCAAAGTGTCAATTACAGTCTTTCCTTGTTCATTGACTGCTTTCAATGTAAGGGTATATCATTTTTAATTTAGCTGAACAATATTCCCTCAGGTTAGTAAGAATTGTTTTATAGTGATCCTAACAATGTTCATGTTATTAAACAAACCCTAATCTCTGGTCACCAAATCTCTCAGTCTATGCTGTGCTTTTCACTTATCCATTAAATGAATCTGTGTTGTAATAACAGCAGGCTACAGTTGAAAAAGCATGTCCCCTCTTGTTCTTGTAGAAACTGTTTCTCTCTCCACCCAATTGATCAGGGAGGCGGCCAGTAACTTCCTGACTGCCCTGAACCAGCAGAGGCAGAACCACAGTCACCAGGTCATGTCGGCTAACATCTGGGCGGCCCTGCGAATCGCCCTCTCCATGATGGACCGGCCCGAGCTCTTCCAGGCTGCCAACCTTGAAGACCTTGACCGTCTCATGAAGGTTTTCCAAATGGGGGGGCTATGTGACTAGTTCTACCTGGGACCCTCGGGTTGCAGAGCAGTTTGCTAATTGATTAGTGGGTTGCCTGGTCGGTGACCAGGAATGGCTTCTCTATGGGAAGGACTATTCATGGTTTTGACTGGGAAAAGAGGCATATTATTTAGAAGAATGGTGGAATCCTAGGACAGTGTGAATAATGGAATATATAATGGAAGAGCTGAACCAACCTCTAATCTTATACAGCTGAAATTAGGCCATAGAAATGTGGACACTTTACCCTGACCCCTGACTGGTTTGATATGGCAACATATAAAACGTCCCTCTGTATGGACAGATGCAATGTACAGGAAGTGGATGGGAACGTTTTAAACGTGGATGGGAACGTTTTAAACTTCAAAGATATGTGCAACACTGCAGTAGGACTCTACTCTATTTATGACCCCTGAAGAGCACAACGCTGACTTAGTCTGCTTTAAAATAGAGGAAAGCAAGCCATGACTGGCAATCTTATTGTGAGAGAACTGAAGCCTTACACTATGAGAAATGATGTAAAATGCAGAAGTCGTAATCACTTGAAGAGTTGTGTGCAGTTTGACTTTTCTTGTGTTTCTTTATTTGGTATACCAGTTCTGTACAATGCTTTTAGTGCAGTATGTAATTTGTGACTCTTTGGCAGTTCTGATAGCCTGAACTAAGTTGGATTAAGGGAATGCAGACACACACACACACACACACACACACACACACACAGAGAGAGAGATATGGACACAAACACCCAGTCAGTGTGATGTCACAGAGTTCTGAAATCTCCTTGGAAATACATTTGTGTTCCTGTGGATGATGATCCTCACCACCC
>JACXGI010000297.1:128304-154733 GCA_016801175.1 Esox masquinongy
TGTGTGTGTGTGTGTGTGTGTGTGTGTGTGTGTGTGTGTGTGTGTGTGTGTGTGTGTGTGTGTGTGTGTGTGTGTGTGTGTCGTATAGCAGTATCTCTTTGCTCTCTAGCTTTTTCTGTTCATTTCTTTTGGCAAGACACATGATATAAAATGCTGTCATTTTATGTCATGTCTGTCTATATCTGTCAATCAGAGGTGTGAAAAGTACAAAGTAAATGTACTCGGCTGGGTTCGGCTGTGTTCAACACTTTAGGGAAGTTTGTAAATAAGACCTAAATTACCAGATAAAGGGAGTTCATAATTAACTAGTGGGTAATACAATGAAAAGGAAGAGTGAAAGATGATCATTTTAGGTCACTGGTTAGTTACCAACTACTTTCACCTGGTAATTTCAGTCTTGATTAGGAACTTCCCAAAACTGGTGAGTACAGCCAAGTACTTTTACTTTGTACTTTTACATCTCTGCTGTCTATAACACTAACAGTCTCTTATTAAGTCCAACCTGATTCAGGAAACTAAAAAAGAAAAAGTTCATAGCCAATTAAGTCAGGATGCTCAGACCAGAGCTGAACTAAAACTAAATGAACTGTCTGGCTCACCAATGTAGATTATTGCCCAACACAAATTCTTGACCATCCAAATTATATGTACAGTATAACATTATGTGCACATCTGCAGGTACTAAGACATCCTCTGGCTGGACACCTTCCAACCATTTGTGTGTCACTGCTGTAGGGCCGTTTCTCTAGACACCCACAAGGAAGCAAAAAGAGAACAGAGATTCAGTCTGACCCAGCATTGCCAGAGGGAGGTACAGCAGTGCACAGCTGTCTTTCCTTGGACGTAAAACTTGGAAAAATAGTTTTGAAGTGCTGTTTAGATTTTATTTACTTTACCTGACAGCTAATTAAATGAAGACCCTGAGAAAAAGGCCAGAGATGCATTCAAACAGTATCAACTGTGTGTGTGTGTCCATCCCTCTACTTATAATCCAACTTTCCCTGTTCAGGCGATTAACTGTCCCAAACACTTTCAAAAACACTTGGCTTGTGTGGACTGGCGGGAGTGTCTGTTACGCCAGTTGTGTTTGTGGCTTGATTTCTACCAATCTCTGCAACAAATACTGTAAGTGTAGTATTTTCCCACAATATCTCAATACCCACTGACTACTCAAGTAATAATTTGAAAGAGAGGTTGCAAATGGTAGCACACACACACACCTGTTTGGGACACCTGTTTCATAGTTCTCTGTTACAGCCGTCACATGAAAGGATGTCTGTCTCCAATCCCTACTTTCCTCTCAATAGGGACTGCCAATTTTCAAACATTGTTTTATATCACATGGCTTCAAAGAGAGGCATCAATCGCTGAAAATGAAATCCTTCCAAAACACGTCATGTTCAAAAGGCCGATTTATTCAACTGCAGAAATAACTGTGAGGAAAATTCACTGAAAAGACACATGTAAACTCAGTTTATGCTAACTCATGGGTTTATGAGTAAATAATGTTTCTGAGAATAAATCATCAGATTTTTCATGTTTACTTTTTAAGAACTTGTTTTACAGGACACAACTACCATTTTTAATTAATTATTATTATAATGAACCGGGGGGGTGGGGGGGGGGTTGGCATTGGTATCCATAATGAATTTATGATTATATGATTGTGTAATATTGAATTGCAGTTTTGAACATCTGGCTAAAGGCCTTGATTATTTGAAAACAACATGGTTGGTGCTGTGTTGAAACAGCCTCTGCTCTCTGACATTGGAGTTGCAGAACACTGATTAAGACTAACGAGTTCCCCATTTCCTAAGAACTTGCTTTAGGTGTTTTAACCTTCTCAGGTTATCAATACGTTGAATGTCACCTTTGGAATTTGAGAATGTTTGCTTGTGTAATGTTGTCTAGCAGTGCTCATTCAATTTGTATGTACATTGCAATGTTCATATGTTTCCCAACTGTTTCTACACTGTAAATAGATTGCACAGTGTAAATGAAAGTTTTGGGCACATTTATCCAAACCTATATCAAATATTATATTTACAAGTTAATACCAATATACTATATGCATTTCTAGGAAAGATTGGTTCATGTATAAGGAACTGAATATATTTTGAAAGACACAATTCATAAACCGCCTGTAACCACAAGTATTCAACTTAAATGTGACTGCAATGACACTAATTAAAGGAATAGTTTGCCCAAATTACAAAATAAATGTGATTTTTTCTTATCGTGATAGCAATCTATGAGCTAGCCATATACATAGATAGTTGTCTTTTTAACCAAAGGAAGTATTGAAACATCTACTAATTTTCTATTAACTATGTCTTTAAGGAAACCTAACTGAATATAGCTGTACTGATTAATATGCGTAATGTTTTGCATGTATGTTGTGAAGTCATATCCTTTGTAAGTATTTATCATTAATTGTAACTTACCCTTCCCAATGTTTATGCCACTGTGTAGTCTATACAGTCTTTCTGTAAAGATGAATGAACCATGAGTTTGTAGTCAATATCTAAAATAATATTTTAGAAATTATAGAACTGGTATATAACACTAATCCCATCTGTTAGTGAAAAACGTATGTAGGATTTGTTACCAAATTCTTGATTGTAATAAAACATATATGGGATGACAAAAGTTCCTAAATATGCAGCTATCATATCATATTCAACATTACCATATATTCAAAATTAGTGTATACACTGCTCAAAAAAACTTAAGGCAACACTTAAATTACACATTGGCTCTCAATGACGAAAATATATTAAAGATCAAAATCTTTACTGTACATTGTGAAAGTAATTGAGAACAAAATTACGAAACAACGGTCAGTGGAAAACAAAACCACCAACCGATTGAGGGCTGGATTCAAACTCACACAGAAAAGTGAAGTAAACAATTGAAATCACAGACAGTAGCCCGCTGGAGGTCATTTTGTAGGGCTCTGGCAGTGCTCCTCCTGTTCCTCCTCGCACGAAGGAGCAGATACCGGTCCTGATGCTGGGTTGATGCCCTTCTACGGCAATGTCCAGCTCTCCTCGTGTAACGGACCGTCGCCTGGTATCTCCTTCATGCTCTTGAGACTGTACTGGGAGACACAGCAAACCTTCTTGCGATGGCATGTATAGATGTGCTATCCTGGAGGAGCTCAACTACCTGTGCAACCTGAATGGGCTACAGGTACCGCCTCATGCTACCAGTAGTGACAAGGACACTAGCAAAATGCAAAACTAGAGAAGAATCAGTCAGGAAGGATAAAGAGAGAGCAATCGTCTGTGGCCACCACCTGCACAACTATTCTCTTTTTCGGGCTTGTCATGCTGTTGCCTCTCCAGTGTACCTGTTGTCATTTTCACTTGCACCAAAACAGGTGACATTGATTCACAATCACTTATGCTTCCTAACTGGAGAGATTGATATCCAAGAAGTTTAATTGACTTGGTGTTATACTGTGATGATTGTGTTTCCTTAATCATTTTTTTGAGCAGTGTATTTACCAGCAATTGGAATGACCCTTCCACTTTTGTGGATCTGTAAGGTATTAGCGATGGTGAATTGTCCATCGTGACATTGCTTATGATAGCTGAGACCATTTAGTTCAACAAGCCAAAAAGGGTTAGGGCCCAATGCCAGGTTGGTGAATTTACGCCTTTTGGTTGCACACCACTTCTCAGTAGTTGGCAGGCAGTAGATGCTAAACAGGCTTTGCAAGTGTGGTTCTTTCCACAATTTAAATTAATGTCATTAAACTGCTGAAAACCCTCCCACTTGCTGGCCAATAGATTTCAATAGAGTTTTCAGTAAATTACTATTAAATCTAAAATCAATGTTGTTCACCTTTAATTCACATTATTTCTTCAGGCTTACTAGAATACATGTAGAACATTTTCTGAATATTAGCAATCAATGAAAGAAAGCCATCTAAAAACAGGCAAATTTGTCTCTTTTTCAGATTCAGAAATACTCTTGTACATTACTTTAGGGTTAGGAAGATAGTTTTGAATGATAATGTTTTGCACATGGAAAACAATCCAGTTTGATTAATTATAAAAATTGTCAAACTCAGTCCTTCCAACATTCTTTTTTCTTCCTATATTGCCCTCTAGTGTAAGAAAATGGTACCCATTTTATAAGGGTAAATAAAACAAGGTAGTGGCATTATTGCAATATTTCATCAACTGGTTTTAAATGTGATCTTTGTGTGTTGGGCAATATTAATTTCTACAGTAAAAGGAAACATAAATTCAAACTCTAGGCCACAAGCTGAAGGGAGCATCTTTAAAATATAAGCCCAAATAAGGAGCAGCTCATTAAAAGTATTTTCTATAACATGGACTGCATGTTAACATGTTCTTTACTGTTTGATGAACACAAAGAGGGTCTGATCAGGAGCCGGGGTCACAGATCAAAGACCAAGTATATTTGAAAACTATTCAATGTTATGATGTAAATATGTTGACAAACTATATTGCTCATACAATATTGAAGGTGGGTGAAAGTAATAAATAATAAAAAATTCTTATTTCCCTGAGAGGTTTGAACTGCTCAAAAAAAGGTTGCCCTCTATCACCGTACTTGTTCATTATGGCCATTTAATTATTAGCTAAAACATCTGAACTAGTAAAATTAAATGATTAGAAATCAACAGTGAATTAGAAGCAACAATGTCAATGTAC
Source organism: Esox masquinongy (assembly GCA_016801175.1). Classification (NCBI taxonomy): domain Eukaryota; kingdom Metazoa; phylum Chordata; class Actinopteri; order Esociformes; family Esocidae; genus Esox; species Esox masquinongy. The sequence continues at coordinate 132,993 of JACXGI010000297.1, forward strand.
AGCAATAATTCAGATTTTCTCTTGAATCGCCAATCCTCAACAATAAAGGCTCTTGAATACTTTTTCCTTTTCCATCCTCTTGGGATTAAAATGTCTCCGATTACTACATTATAAATTGGTTCCCTAAAAGGCAAACGCTTAAAATTGCCATGTGTTCCGTACTTGGGATTTTTAATATATATATTTCTCTATATACGCTATATTCCAGTTGGAATTCCGGTTCTGTCTTTTTGACAAAAGAAATTTCATATATGTTATGTATTAACAGGTAACACAAGCAATAAAACTATACTAAATTAGTCTAAATCAAACAGATTAGCTGCAATAATCTGGCAACATTATAATTGGATGTTACAGAACAAGAAGCCCCCCACCACACACACAGACACAGACACACACACACACACGCACACATACCCACACATGCACACATTTTCTGTGTTATGTTTGTGACTGTTATCCAACAGGTTGTTGTTCCACATGCAAGCAGAAATGTTTTGAATGGTCCATTTTCATTTTCATTGGATGAACCCTCCTAACATGGGATTTGTCACAATTTGTCACAAAGTACTTTTACAGGTACCCATCCTGAAACCCCAAAGAGCAAGAAACAAGAGTTAATACACAGTGGCTAGGAACAAAAAAAAAGAAAGAGCGTTTAATTAGGTTTTAATCAGCAACTTCCTGGACATTCTTACACACTACTATATTATATCCTGATACTGCAGACAATTTTAGAACTAGTTCCATTGGCAACAAAAAAATTCAGATGTTGTCTTTGTGATGTTCCATTCAATCAGCGCTGATTTTGCAGATACTGGGCAGAAAATGCCCCCAGCTGAGACTCCAGATCTGTGGCTCTATGCCTGTGGGAAACAGAACATTTTCCACAAAATATTTATTTTCACTTATACTTCTGCTCCACCACACGTATGGTGTTGCCTTGCGATTGGCATTGTTTGTCATGTTCTACCTGCTACACCAGAAACCCACTTCATTTCCATTCACAAGACAGAGTGACCAAGCACATCAACTATTAAGAATTGAATCTCAGCGATTCTTGAAACATGGGCACTGCAATTGGATGTGATGCACCGCGAGCGCTATAGCAGCAATTATTGACTTCAAAGTAAGGCTGATGGCTTATAGCAACACCTGAGACTCCATGGCTCTAGTGTAGCAGTGCAATCAGATGGACAAAGCAAGGTAGAGTGGCTAGCTAACCTGAGACTTTTGGAGCGTCTCTGGACGTTCTCCAGTTTCTGGATTCTGCCGCTCAGCAGTCGAATGTGCCCCTCCAGCTCCACCTCGCTCAGGTCAACCCGCTGGCATAGGCGGGCAAAGGTGGTTGCCAACTCCCTGACGAAGTGTAAAGAGGGGGCACAAAAGAGATGCAAAAATATGCATGCAGTACTGTACATATAAAAGTATAGCTTCTGTCTCAGTGCAGCCCTAAGTACACGACACTCATCACTAAAGCAACAATCTAACCTATCGAGCTACAAAAACATGGTCTTGAATTTGACAAGTGACACCATCCCTAAGCAATGTAACCCACTCAGAGTCAGTGACATTACTTGCACGATTGCCACTACAACCACAAAACGTATTTAATAGTGATTTCACATCAGCTACATAGGCTACGCATTTAGGTTATACACAGTGAAAACTAAAACAATCTAAATTACTGTCCTTAAAGACCCAGGCAAACTGTCAATGGAGGAGGCTGAACTGTTAACAACAGAACATTTGACGTCTGTTTCACTGGTGCTGTGAACCGGACCGTAAGTTGAGATCAACTTTTAGAAGGGGTGTGTTAAAAAGGCAAAAAATAGTACCTCCACAGCTAGCTTGAGTTTTCTGCCGATGTGGCTATACAATTGGGACCTTTCGTAAAGTTCAAACAGTTGGAGTATTGTCAAGGAGTGCGGTCACGTGTTGCGAAGCAGAGGACCGTGTGTGGGGCCAGATAAACGTTCAGCGGAGGAAGCTAAACTGTTAGCAACAGCATCTGACATCTCTTTCACTAGTAACATGCTATAGCAACAGATATCTGTACTGTTTTGTAAGTACAATTGTTTTTGTAAAGCTAGTTCTATTCTCAAGATACACTGATCTACAAAAAGATTATGTTTGTATATTCACTCTGGAAATCTACTCTGGCTTTAGAGAGCTAGCGTTCATAACAATGTATCAAATTATGAACGGCCTATCACTTGGTACAGGTGTCAGCATAACAAATATCTGCTGCCAGTAACAGAGTTTGAGCCATTAACCGTTAAGATGACACAAAACAAAATAAGCAGATCTTTTTGTCAAGTAAAAGGGTCAAAGTAAGGTATAAACTTATATATGTCTAAAAGCAGATAGCCAACTTCAGCCAGTTAGCATGTCTAGTGTTCAGATCAAACCTACTTCTCAGCCGCATTGTCCTGTGCGTACTCTGAACACAAAACATTTGCAGATATACAGAATGGTCAATCGAGCAACAGTCTGAATTTGGCAAGCTCTGACAGTCCAGAGTGAATTTACAAACACACACACAACATCATCCGCCACAGAAACCAAAATGAAAGCATATTCTCTTACTGGTGAACCTGCTGGCTGCAGTTCCCGCTGGTGAAAGGGATGATTCCCCGCAGTCGTTGGGTAGCGACCTCCGCAAACTGCTGCTTCAGAGCCTTCTCCCTGGAGGCGTTGGTCCATGTCAGCTTCTCATACAGGTATAGCAGGCCATAGAGTGTTGCTGAGAGAGCGACAATCCTCCAGCCCATTGAACGCCACACCTGCCACACAGGGGGGGATGAGACCGCTGCTGCTTTTGAGTTAGCTGTTAGCCATTAGCCTTGTTTTAATAACAGACAGGTTAGCCGTAGTGTGTCAAGAAACAACAGCTAGCAATACGCCAGTGCTAGCAGAAGCACTACATGCACATATGAGTTTTAAGAGCAGTAGCTGTAAGCAGATTTTAAAATAATATAGAGATATGCTTGGTTTGAGTAGAAAAGGAATTGCACATACCACTCCGCCAATGACAAGAACAGTCATGGAGGCTCTGGAGGTGAGTGACTGAACACCTGTTGCCATGGAAAAGACCAAGTGGTTCTGTAGGCTGGACCCATTCTGAGCCTGGAGTGCAGTAGGAGATGTATTCTGGAGAGACATTTCAAGGTAAAATGACAGCTTTCAACTCCAACTCCATTCCTCTTCACAGAGGGCTACTGACTGTCCAGCTTTTGCTCCATCCTTGCTAAAACTACACAGCTTCTCCAAGACCTTGAACACAAATCTGTTGTTTTAAGAGTAGCGTTGGAGCAAAATGTCAGTTGCCCAAGAAGAGGGTTTATCATGCCTGGCATATCACTTATTCATCCTACAGTACTCAAAGTACAGTATGTTCAAGGGACTGTATTAAGAAAACATATCAAAGAAGAAGTACTGACCGGATCTTGTATCGAAACTGCCTGAAGGCCTGTGAATACGGGATCTGTACATGGCTAACCTGAAACGTTTGGTCTATGGAGGTCAGAGCTCGCTTGGCATTTCTGGGCCCAATGAAACGGGTGACAAGGGCAGACCAGCCAAGGGAAAACTGGAAGTCAATGTTCTCTTTGAAGTCAGTGCAGAGGATGGCCAGGTTAAGATCGTAGGTCAGGTCAAACTTCCTGCTGGGTAGGTGGAACTGGAGCTGTTCCTGCACAGCAGGGGGCAGCAGTGGCTGAACGCTCTCTGGAAAACCATACAGAATCACTGTCAAGGATCAAGCAGCAGACAGCACATGAAGAGAGAAAGCCCTGCGAACAACAATAACTCTAGCATGCTAATTGCCCCTGCCTTGTGGAATGGCTGCCTAGATCGAGACATTTCACTGGCAAAATAAGTGTCAGTCTGTCTCTGGATGCAACCCTTTGTATGGTGGGAACAGTAAACGGATCAGAGTGGCCAACCTAACTATAAAAAAATATCTAAACGTCCTGGAGATGTCAGTAAATGGTGAAGTCTATCTTGATGTGATCTCGAAGGCAGGCTACACAGAGAAAAAGACACCATTGGATAGGAGACAATGAGTCACATTAAAAATGGAATATACCTTAATGGATGAAGTTGTGAATGTACAGTTTGTGTACAACATCTAAATACCTGCATCCTGATACTAAGAGATCCCCTGAAACTGCACAATTAGAAGGAGAAAGTAAATCACTGCTTGGGATACCTTTCTCAAAGACAAGTGAACGGCAAGTGAAAATTTATAACATGGCATTTTTAAAATATAAATTTGATTGTAAAAAGGTTAACTTTAAATTCTCGAATTGATTGTAGAGTGATCCTCACCAATGAGCACATTAAAATTCTTCTTTAAGTGGGTTACTGCTATTGGAGCAATGTATAGACTATAATGTGTTAGCCTTGCCCACCTGGGTTATATTTTTCATCCCTAATTTAGTTACATTAATGTCAGAGTTTTAAGATAGCGCCATTCTGGCCCATACACATGCTGACATGCTGCATGATGGGAAAGGTAGTCCAGCAGGTGGACATATCTTTAACAGGAGTGACCTGGTTTCTATTCCTGCTCTCACCATAGGCTATAAAATAATAATAATGTCATGCCCATAATCAACAGACTTTTGAATACAGGAAACATTTTGCGCTGTACCTACCAATCATGTATTTCTGGAATGACTGCACACTGCCAATGATCCCAGTTGAACAACGGAAGGTCAGAGATTTACTAATCCTCTCTTCCACATACTTCATAAGCTGCTGCGGGCAGAACAGAGGAAGAGGTAACGGAAGTGGTTCAGCAACACACAGTCAATTACTTTACCTTAGACCTGAATTCCTATGCTGGACCCTGGGCTCTGGAGAGGCTTTAGCTCAATGAATGCACTGGTCTGCAGTAAATATTCCAGCTAGTTGAACTCCAAAGACACAGATCACATCACCTGTGCCGGCTACTTTGCAAGTGTTCACATAATTAAATGTCTTATTAACGGCGGACACAGAGATCTTGATCAATACGTCCCTTGTAACAGGATCAATGTTGTTTATCTCAAAGCAAGCATTAAAGTTGTTTGCTTTGTCAGGGAGAGAGACATCAGTGTTCATCTTGCAGCTCGTTTTCCCTTCATAATCTTTTCCCTTCATAATTTGGGATACTTTCACTATTGGTCTTAGGAAGTCATAGCGAGCAGTCTTGTAGTTGCCCATATCTGTGGACATCAGACTTCAAGTGAATGCACTGGTCTGCTCTTTTTCCCAGGGAACTTGATTGTCACAGTTGAAGCAATGTCCACTATTCCTGAAGAACACCATGTCTCAGTTGATGTTGTCATCAGAACATTTCCTGCTCTCCGGAATCAAACAGTCCTTAATAGAATGAATTCTGTTTGGTCAGATTAACGTCTAACAGTTCTTACCACAGGCGTTTCCTGCTTCAGATTGTGTCTGTAGATGGGGAGATGCAGAACGGATGCCTTAAAGGGGTGTAACCACTTTCCAATGTCCCGTAGTCTCACGTAAGACTGAAGATGTGTTAGTGAAATTTCCATTTTTCAGCAGCCATGACAAATGTGTCATTTGGATGGGAGGCTTATTGTTTGAAATCCTGTATGCTGTGTGTAGTTCCTTGATTGCTAGCATGTAAACATAGGTGATAATAATAGATGATAGTTCTCTCTGGAGGTAGTAAAGTTGTCAATTGTCAGATATTGTTTGATGTCAGGGGTGGCATGGTAGCCCAGTGGTCAAGAGCATCTAATCCCTGAGCTGACAAAGTGAATTACCATATTTTTGTAAAGCACAAGGTGTGACTGTCCCCTGGACCTTAGTTAAACCATCAATACACACACACACACAGACACACACACACACACACACACGAGTACCCATACAAATATGAACACACGACAATGCCCTATTGACCCCAAAGCCAGTTGTGTCCCAGCAGTACTCGCATCATTAAGTGACCAGCAGAACCAGAGGCTTTCCTTTTATTCCCATTTGCAGCCATGGCTCATAACCAGCTGTTCTGATCAGATAAGATACACTGAAAGTGTGTTTATGAAGTTGTTGGGTATATAAAGGTTAAATGTCCCACAAAAGTGGTCAAACAGTCCAAGGGGCTTAGTATTCTAAGACTTACTGTTTTGTATAACGTCAATGCATGTGGTGTTGGTATGAAATCAGCGCTGAACTCATCAACCAGTGCAGGGAGATTATGAATCTGTTCTGCCATATCCATGGTTACCTGAGGAAAACGTCGAGTAAAATGCACAAAATCATGAAGAGAAAACAATGTCTTGTCTGCCTGACTAAGGGCAACACATTTATTACTTATTATAATTGTTTAGTAATAGGAGACTAAAAGGCCTCTTGACCTGGCCTTTCACGACCAATCATTTGTAAATTCATTGGCCTGAATTAATGATTAAGTGAAAGATGTGCATAATCAACTGTAAATTATGCCCAGAGTAATTGGCTATCATCATTTGCTATCATCATGTGTCTTTTATTTCCAATAATGAATACCAGGATCATCTCCTTTGTCATTCACCTTGGCGGCCACCTCTTCTGTTATGACCTTGATCTTCTCGTTCATGTTGTCCGTCAGACAGTTCAGCTGGCCTCTGACAAACTCCAGCCGGTCCTTCTGGTCTTCCCGATCCTCTAGGGAACAGATCCTACACAGGGAGATGTCAAATGAGAGAAAAAAACATTTGTCATCGGTTGGAGCCAATCGGAGAGCTTCTCTCTTTCAGAGCTAGAGTCCTAAGCTGAGACACATAGTGAATGATACCTGCAGGATATCTGTAGACTGGGCCTTGCATCCGAAACCATGTAGATATCTGAACACAGTTTCCTGCTTGTTCTTACGTAATTGATCAATACGGTTTAGGGGGAGTGTGGTAGTGGCACATCACTAAGTCCCATGAAAGACAATTGGTCTATAATAAAACAAAGGGAACTCACTTCTTTTCAGCGGATCCAATATTAATGGCATCCATGATTGACTTGACCGATTCTGTGATCTGCCACGCCCTGAGTGTGTGCTGCTCAAACTTGGTCTTCACTGCGGAGTGTGATATGAATTCCTGCACAGTCATTAATGTAGTTAGGTTAGTGTCACAGCCACATGAAATCTACTATTGTTCTTTTTTTGTGCTGTGGACAATGCTTGCCTCAAACGTTCTCTCAAATCTCTGGAACTCCCTCAGTCTCTCATGAAATCCTTCTGCTAAGGCACCACCTAGCAAAAATGCCACAGTTGTTTTGCATCAAGTCTAGTTTTGTTTGCCAGAAAAAAAATATGAGGAGGGTGCTTTAACTGTCGCTGTAACACAACCCTTTTCTTGTTTCCAGGGAGAACACTTTTTGGTTCCAGGCAGAACGCTTTTAGATTCCAGGTGAAACCTGGCTTGTCTTACAAAGGCAGCCAGCCAACATCATGCAACCTTGACTCACTGGTCTCACCTGTCTCGGGCATGCCATGGGCTGAGTCGATCCTGGAGCTAAGCACCTCCTTGGCCGACACAAAGAAGATCCTCCCCGGCGCCTCTGCCTGACTGACCACCCTCAGCTCCTCCGCCAGGAAACTCACACAGCGCTCCATGTGTTGCTTGCGTACCTGGGGGGAGATCATCATCCATTATATTTTGGTAGTTAAAAAAGGAGGGAAAACTGATGGAGTGCTCAAAAAAGTGCACATGTAATAAGACCTTATAAGCGAGACAAAGTAGTTCTCAACCCAACTGCACCAAGCATGTAACTTAAGCATAGAGCACACAAGGCCAAGTGTGGATGAAACAGAGCCAGTGTGAACACAGAGATATGCTACTCCAGCCTTGCAAGCAGAGTGTGAGTGAAGTGCTGCCGAAGTGTCTACATATGTTTTTCTCGTGCTTCTGAAGTGTTGTCAACTGACAAAGTGGCTTGAACTATTGACTGATGCATTGGCCTGCTGCCCCTGGTGTAGCGCGTGCCAAACACAACGCTTACGGTCCTCCTGCACTATGCTTGCCGTGTAGTTTAACATTCAGACTCACTTCGTCTATATACTCGGGCTCCCACACAGAGGCGTCCCAGCGGTTGAGCAGAATGAAGATGTTTGGCTTGGATATGCGCTCGCTCACTTTGTGGAAAAACAGCTTCTCCTTTAAACGAGTAACAGACACATGGAGACATGCAGACACTAAATATACAGTAGGACAAGAAAAGCATAATGGGATTCACTGACGATCTAACTAGACCATACATAATTATTGTAAATTAATTTATTATGCTTTTCATTGAGTTCGCTCCTATTGGTGCCCATAGACACCCCCCCGACATTTGAATATTTGGGGTTTTATATTGCTAATTAACATGTCATTACTTAAAACATGCCTTTTTAATGATCAGAAACCGTAATATAGTATATAGGATTGATGAATATATGATTGAATTGCAGAATAGTTCCAGGTTTGATTTCTTACCGTGTTCATCAGTGTGGACTCTGCATTGCCCACCAACACAAAGACGTCTGCGTCCAGACAGAACTTGTCGATCCAGCTGTCCAGGTAAGAGGTCACATCTGTCCCTGGACTGAATGAGTCCACAGCCAAACATACGTGTGGAATTGATCGACAGCACAAAGTAAAACATTACGACAGAAAATGAACACATGCCTTCATTATATACAAAAATTACAAATGCTCCGCAGACAAGAAAAGACAAGCCTGATTATCCCTGCCTATGTCGGCTATTGTAGATGTTATGGAGTGAAAGGTAGTATGAACGGTAGATGTCTTGGTTGGTAGGTTCATGTGTGAGTTTCTGTACAATTTTTCCAAGTTATTCTTCCATTCAATGTGTACAATATATTCATTCAGTAGACTCAGAAGCCCCGTTAGGTTTAAGCGACAAAGATTAATTATGTGCACTGATGTCCTTGGCTAATTTATTTGGGTCCAAATCTCCAAGTGGCTAAATGGACAACCAAAATAAAGATTTTGTGTTAATCCTACAGTAAATGTAATGTAAAAAAAACTTGCATGCCAGGTAATAAAAATGTAGCTCCAATGCCCATTTGAACATGTTGCAAAATGCTATTAAGTGGCTGCAGCCCTAGCCCTTTTAGGGTTGTTTGAAGGTTAGGGAAAAGTTGATTTTGAACGGGAATGTTTTTCGAGGACCCCACAAGGTAAAATATGTGTGTTTAACACTGCCATCTCTTCCACTGGACATATAGTCATTTTGTGTGTGTGTGTGTGTGTGTGTGTGTGTGTGTGTGTGTGTACCTATCCATAATAACAAGGTCATCTCTCAGCAGGGCACACTTGGACTTGGGCCAGAACACCTTCACCAGACAACCAGAGTCCAGATTGCGCTCCATATGCAAGGCATGGGCCAGCTGATTGACTGTCTGAAACAGAAGAGGAAGGAGAGGGAGAAGGAGAACACATTCAAAGTCGTGGCAATAAACTGGAACCCCATTGAACTATATACATGTTTGTGACCGCCCCATGTTTGTTTGATCCGAGACCTTGACGCTCTTCCGGTCATCAGAGCCCTCAGTGGTGAGGAAGGCCTCGTCTCCGTCCGTGCCCTCCACCCTCAGGAAGCAGTTGGTGGTGTGGCCGATGCCACTGGGCAGCACCCTGTCTCTCAGCATGGCATTGATCACGGTGCTCTTACCGTTGCTCGTCCTGCCAGCGAGAGGAACAGGCAATGTCTCTTCACTCCCTTGTCAAACATGTTCAACACCATGTTGGCAGGGCTACTGTGTGAATGACAGGGTGTTTACTGTCTCAACAGGTAAACCATATTACCAAGGTGATCACGTCAGACAACTTGACTGACAGCGAGAAGAGTTAAACCAAACCGTCAACGTTCTGTAGAATTTAAACGTCCCTAATTTACATGTGGATGCTCATTGGTCCTGTGTTGATTGAAGTCGATGTTCAGCAGGCTATTTGCTCTTACCTCCCAAAAAAGGCCACCTTCATTTGCCTGCGAGCTAACACATCCCGAATGGTGGCCAGTTTCCTAGCACAGGTCTGGATCTCAAGGCACTGCTCCTCAACTGCGACCTGCTCCAGATCCGCACAGCGCCACGTCTCTGGGCAGCATAGAAATAGACAAGAAAAGATCTTATGGCCATAGATACATAGCCATCATCATAGCTAGCCATGCAATAGTTAACAAGGCCTGTTAATACGACCGATTACTGAATATGCAATAAAGGCAATAGAAGTGTGCATACCCGGCCAACGTGAGGTTTGCATCTCTATTAAAACTTACTAAAGTACTACAATAACAAATATTACTTCAAACAACAACAGAAAAATTCATACCTCATTCTAAAAGAACAGCAGAGTGCTAGTAATAGAACAGCAGAGTAGACTGCCACAGATAGAACAGCAGAGTAGACTTCTACTAATAGAACAGTAGAGTAGACTTCTACCAATATAACATCAGAGCAGATGTCCACTAATAGAACAGCAGAGTAGACGTCCACTAATAGAACAGCAGAGTAGATGTCCACTAATAGAACAGCAGAGTAGACGTCCACTAATAGAACAGCAGAGTAGATGTCCACTAATAGAACAGCAGAGTAGACGTCCACTAATAGAACAGCAGAGTAGACGTCCACTAATAGAACAGCAGAGTAGACGTCCACTAATAGAACAGCAGAGTAGACGTCCACTAATAGAATATCAGAGTAGACATCTGCTAATAGAGCATCAGATTAGTCTTCTGCTAATAGAAAAATGGGTAGACTTCCACTAAAAAAAAACAAATCACCATGCTGGATGCTCTTTTCAATTTTAATAATCAAAACAACAACAGAAATCAATGTGCCAGACGGGGCAGCCAGTGGGCCTGTTTCCCCTGATGTGGATCTCAGGTTCAAGTAAAGAAATGATACAGACATTTCTTACCCTCCACAAACTCTGATCCCTCCCTGACGTAGTCCAGCAGCTGATCAAAGATGCCGTTGATTGTCCTCTTTGCCACCACAAAATGCATAAGAGGTGAGGAGTCCCCAGGATCCATTTCAACGTCCTATACACAGTGTTTACATGAACACAGACAAGCAGTCAGACACATAGGTAACACATAGGCACACACACACACACACGCACAAACGCACACACCCACACACACACACACATACATACATAAAAAACAGTCAGACAGTACCTTGGCTGGGGAAAGTAGTTACTGAACACTTCACAGAGGTTCTGGGTAAGTTTTCATAGCTGCTGGACAACAAATGACAACACTTTTTCGCCCTGAATCATGGCCAAATATAATTTCTTCATCCATTAGATCATCTGTTTACGCACCCGTACACTCTCATTTCAGCTCCTTTCTGTACATTATCTTTTTCACCTTCGCTCTCCACCTCTACCAACCTGGGTCTTCCTACTTTCGTTAAAATCAGATCTCTGAGGCTTGGTTGACTTATACACCCTTTCCAGCTGGTGTGTGTGTGTGTGTGTATTTGTATTTTTGTGTGTGTGCGTGTGTGTGTGTGTGTGTGTGTGTGTGTGTGTGTGTGTGTGTGTGTGTGTGTGTGTGTGTGTAAAGCCGGGGAATCTTCAATCCTCTTAGACAGGACTAAGCACCAGGTGGTTAAGTGCTACACTTTCTTTACCTGCAGCATTAACCTGCAATGTTCTATGAATAGCGATTGAATGCCTTAATAATGCTCACTGAGTTAAAGTGTCTGTAACTAAAGACTGAGTAGTTACTATTTGCAAAGTTTTAGGCATCCTGATGTCATTGTATATATATATATATTATTTTTTTTTCAACCCAAGCAGGAAAACATAGTTTACATTAGATAACTGAAAGGACCAAAAAACAAGGAAAATGTGATTCAATGACATTTAGCCAGTCCCCATGAGAAAAAGTGCAATTTTTGGTTTAGGGGTTGGGTTTAGGATAAAAATAACAACTGAGGTTATGGAATAGGGTATGTGCTTATGTTTAGTGTTACGCTCAGTTAAGGTTTATTGTTAACGTTATGTTTAGGGGTGTAGAGCTGGGTTGGAATAGGCTCTGACATTTTAGATTTCTCTCTTCATGTACATACATTATTGTGCCATCTTCGTGATCAGATTTACTAAATTCAGAAATCTCTCTCTGAGAAATACAATTTTTTTAAAATGTGGCAAGATCCTGGAATTCTACAAAATTCTACAAAATGTGAATTCTACAAAATGTTGTATGGTTTTCTCTAACTACCTATACGTCCAGGCCAGTGATGAGGCAGCAATATAACCTGGATATAACTCTGGAGGAGGGTGTTGTTATTACGATCCCGCTGATGATGGGTTTATGAAATGGATTCAACTCTTATAAAAAAAGCACCTGCCCAACAATACTAATAACCATGAATTGTCACCAAGAATACTCACTATTTATACTCACCATGAATATTCAGCAAGGATACTCTCCAAGAATACTCATCATGAATTCTCACCATGAATAGTCACCAAGAATATTCACCAAGAATACTCACCATGAATACTCACCATGAATAGTCACCAAGAATACTCACCAAGAATACTCGCCAAGAATAATCGCCAAGAATATTCACCAAGAATACTCACCAATAATACTCACCATAAATACTCACCAAGAATACTCATCAAGAATACACACCATGAATACTCACCAAGAATACTCCCCACTCCTTTTCAACAGAGCTGATACAACTGTTAAGATTCATTTAAAAAAGCCTCCAGTTCCCCAAATAAGTTATCCTTATTAGATTTGGGAATAGGAGTAAATATACCCTACCTCCAAGAAGCTGGATATTTTTTTTCAGTGAATCTTGTAACATAGCAAGAATAAGAGGAACCAACAGGATAGTCAGTGCCTACATAACATACCGTGTTAACCATTATTTCTAGATGATTAATTAAGGCTTCTGATATATATATATATATATATATATATATATATATATATATATATATATATATATATTAGCAGTGATTGTCAAGGGAAAAGTTCATATTGAATCTTTACTGTATCACATCTGGATGTTGTGATCCAGAATCTGCAGTTAACTTTTTGTTTTGTCATTTTTGATTACCAGTAGATGTTTTTGTTTCAAACAAATACATTTCTCCTGAACCATATGGTGTATCAATACATTTCTTTAAAATGAGCAAAGTTTCCATATATTTAAAAAATGACCAATTAATTATCATACCAAACCGCTCCCCTTCACCAGCCCTGTCAAATAGGATAGTGCACAGACATTTTGGGGAAATGCATTTCCTCGGAAACAGTACACTCAACTTCTTAATAACATGTCATCATCCTGGTATTGCTATCTCATGCACCAACTTCCCTGACGAATGTCGTCATATTGCCAGCAGTGTTACAATGTTAGACTACTCCTCTCCCTTATCTACACTGTGTCTCTCACTCTTCCTCCGTCTGTCTTGCTAACTCTTCCACCATTCTCTCTCCCTCTCTTTTTTTCATTGAACCTCCGTTTAACAGCCAGAGTTGCTGTTGGCTCAATCGACCTTTGTGACCATTTGTTGTTATGTATGTTCATTTGGTCTGTAAATGGTGGTTGCGTTTGAACTCAAGAAACACGTTTGCGAATAAGACCAACAAAGAGAACAGCTGAATGCTTTCTCTCTCTCTCTGACTGCTTAGTGTTCACCTTAATGCACACGTTTAGATTTTGTCTGACTGATACACACTAAAATAAACGCCAGTGGATCAGTCAAGGAGTAATGGCTACCTTGTTGGCACTAGGACCCAGCAGGCAACACAGTAATGTGGGCTGCTTTGTGAGTCAGTGCAAGAGAACATGCAGAAGAGGAGAAACAAGAGTGAGGGAGAGGGGGGAGAGAGAGAGAGGGAGAGAGAAACCACGAACAGAGATCTGATCCAGACAATACGAGGAGGAGGGGAGGGAGATAAAAAGAGAGACAGTGGGCGCAGGGCAGACGAGGTGAACAGGCTGCAGATGGACGGAATGACAGCCCCAGATCAAGAGACTGATAGAGAGTGAGAGTGAAGGAGGAGCCCATGAAGGAGGGAGGAGGAGGAGCCTTACAGGACTGGAGGAAGATAAAAGAAAAGGAGAGAGAGGTCTGAAAGCAGAACCCCTCCAGACACAGCCACAACACTGGAGCAGCATTCTGAGACCAAGGAACATGGATTAAAGTCAAGGCAGGTTGGATATCTATCTGGAAATAGGACACCTTCATTCAACCAACAATCAAAGGAACAGAAGCTGTGGTGGGGAGCCAGACCGACCGACTGACAGGCAGACACTGAGAGATCAACTGACAGGCAGACACTGAGAGATCAACTGACAGGCAGACACTGAGAGATCAACTGACAGGCAGACAGACACTGAGAGATCAACTGACAGGCAGACACTGAGAGATTAACTGACAGGCAGACAGACACTGAGAGATCAACTGACAGGCAGACACTGAGAGATCAACTGACAGGCAGACAGACACTGAGAGACCAACTGACAGGCAGACGGGCAGACAGACAGTAGGAGCAAGCACGATAAATAGAGTAGGGCTGTGAAAGACTAAGCAAAAACTAGAGTTGGCTAGACAGAGGAGGGCAAACGAAATAGCTGTAATCCCACCCACTGTGCCAATACCACACACAGAGTAAAATTGTTACACAGACAGACAGACAAACATACACGCACACGCACACACACACACACACACACACACACACACACACACACACACACACTCACATTCGGAGACAAAAACCCTGCCAGTGCCACACACACAGTATTTATGTCTCACACAGTGGCAATACCATACACACCGAGTTTCAAACATACTTTTGCATGCAACATATGCAGTAAGTATTTGACACGCTGAAATCCAAATGTTTATATCAACAGAAATGGAGAGACGAAGACTATGAACGGAGGAATGGAGAAACATTAAAGCATCGTATGGCTTGAGATTACTAGGAACAGAGACACATTGTGGCATCACAGGGCCTTGACAGGACCAGGGAACTCTGGGGAAAACACACCTGAGGAACAACTTAACCTCAGAAAATAATTACCAGTCTTCTGCACTGTCTGCCTATACTCCCATCAGCTGTCAGCGAAGCAGAGCCACTATATTGAGGATTTATCACATCCACAGGATGGGTGCCTAAAGCAGGCAAGCTGAAGATCTGAGTCCCCAGAAGGAGCACCGCCAGGCCTCCAGCGCCCACAGAATGCTGCCCCGGACACCCCAAGACAGGGGCACCCCAACCAGGCTCCTGCTGGTGCCCCTCATCCTTGGGCTGCTGGTGACCTTTTGTGCTGCAGAGAGTGAGACAAGTCAGGAGAACCAGGAAGAGAATAATACCGTCAGTACAGAGAGCCCGGTACGTCTCTGTCTTCTCTCTCATGCGCGCACGCACACACGCACGCACACACACACACACACACACACACACACACAACTAATGCGTCTCCCACGCGTTACTGTGACATGATGAACGACTAACAGAGGGTGTGAGGTAATAAATCTCTGAGGTAATGGCTGTAGTAAATATTATAACATTGCTGTACAGTGTAAGGTGCCAAGTGCTTACTGTCAGCATGGTGCACTGCAATACATTTCTCCAGATACAGTAATGGCAACTCATTGTAATTGCAGGAGACTGTCTCCTCAGATGTGGCCATCGTCAGTCCTCGCAACTCCTGGTTGGTGTTCAGACGCAACTCTAACAAAGGCGAGAACAAGAAGACCAAGCCACAGAAGAGGCCATCTAAGGTAGATGGCTGCCATACACTTGGAAACATGCACACATCTACACAGTTGGCTAGCACAAGCCTACCCAAAACAGGCATGAGCTTGCTAACATTGACACTCCAGCTAATCGGACATGAGCAGGCCTAAGGCTCAGATGACATAGGCTTAGTCTCTAAGATAACTTAGTTAATAGTTATTTGCTAAGCCAAAACCAGACCACCTAGTAACAATCATGAGCAGAAAGCTCTGGTGGAACAGAGGCTGAAGATACAGTTGCTTGGTGGTTAGAGGGTTGGGCCAGCTTCCAAATGATCGCAGGTTTGAATCCCTGAGCCAATAATATCAATTTGAATCTGTTGTTGTGCCTTTGAGCAAGATTCATAAGCCTGATTGCTCCTGTAAGCTGTTCTGGAATAACAGATTTTCCTGTAATGACAGCAACGTCAAATGAAACTTAACACAGTTTAATACATACTGAGCAACAGGCTCTGTGTGGACTCGTCCAGGCTTACGGTTAGCAGCAGGTGTAAATAAACATACAGTACTGGCTTGTAGCAACAAACAGATGGACACGGGTTAGAGAAATACTGTAGCTACAGAAAGGCTGCGTTTACTGTGCCAAAAAAACAATGCATGTCCACGGTAATGAAGGTGTGTGTAGTATAACGGGACACATCACATAGAGACCGATTTACAACTGTGACTTGTCAGCCGGTGAGTGAACGGGTTTTCACTGTTAGTTTCCACCAAGTTAAGGCAGGTCTCCTTATGTTCCAGCTAAGTTAAAATGCAAACACACAGGCAATATGTGCGGTCTGAACACTGTGAGTTTAGGACACCCGTTCAGGAAAAAGTGAGGCATCCCACCAGGGGCGTAGGAACAGGCAGTGCAGGCAGGGTGAGGGCATTACTAGGGCTCGAAAGGACTCTACTGAATGGGTAATGCCAGGCCCCCTAGATTTTTGCAGACGGATATTTGTAGACAAGGTCCTGCACACCAGTCTTTTCCACAAATGTTCACAATGAACATCATGAGTACATTCTGCTGGCAGCTTTGCATTCTGGGCCCGGGGCTCCGCTAATTGAATGCAGGATCTAACAAAATCTATCAACATGTTGGCTAGGGGGCCCAGTGAAACGACTTGTTGCTAATGTTAGATAGTGGAATATTGTTTAATTGGTTTAAAAGGGTACACATATATCCAAAATGGTTCCCTTAAGCTTAAGATTGATGTTTGTCTGAACACTTTGAGGACTGATCATTGAGGACTGCATTTCATCAGCATCTCTGTGTCTGTAGCATGGTCTACCAGGGCCCCCCGGACCACCGGGTCCGCAAGGGCCACCGGGCCCCCCCGCCCTGCTGTTACCTGAGCAGGAAGAACTAATGCACGAGTTCCAGCTACGACTGAGAGGTACGTAAGCACAGAGACTAACAACAGACTCTGGTGTTATTAAGAGGCAGATCTGGATGTCAGTTAGAAAGCCAAATCTCTGGCTGCATTAAAATGGGTGTTGGATAAACCTGGAATGTTTTTCCGTTGTTTTCATCACGAACCATGGACAAAGAAACACAATTCCCAAGCATTAAAATTGTAAATGACTTTCACAGCCCATTAATATATTTCTCTTCACATCATATTAATGTATCAATCTTTATGTAAACCTTTGTTTTTTGCATTTCCCCATTTTTCTCATATCTTATTGTATCTATGGCACTTCCAAACAGGAAATGGGAGCATGCTCACTCATCTACTGACTTCGGTTGGCTTTTAGCATTCGCCCAAGCCACCTGAGAGAGTTGCTAAAGTGCGATAAGACCAGGAAATCCCTGCTGTCAATGCCAACCCTGTCCTTAGGCAAGGCTGGCCAATTTGTTGACTGAAGGAAGATATTGATAATTTCCTCCCTCTAGTGTCTATAAAGGGAATAACAGAAACAATGTATTTACAACTCTTTATAGCCTTAGCAGTGAATTATATAACAACTATCTAGCCACAACATTTGAGTTTGGTTTGAGGCGCTTTCTATGTGTATGCCTAGCATTAGAATCTAACTAGATAACAACTTAGTAGCTTGGCATTCAGAGCTTCATCCCAGCTTCTTTGAGACTGGCACTACACAATGAGCAAACCAAAATATACAAAAGAAATCACTGGGAAGTTGCCAAATCTATGAGCGTTAATTCACAGATAATAACAAACTATTTATGAAGTATTACATTTCAAATGACATCTTTCCCCAATACCCTTTATAATATAATTAGCTTTTGTCTTCATGTGTTTGGTGTAAATGTATAGAAATGGCTCCTTCAAGTCAATTCTAATTTTAAATAAGGCAGTCCGGGGTTAAAGAAACCCTGATTCATGTGTTTCAAAGTTTACCAAACAACACGTAAACACATGAGCAACATCCAAAACACAGTGGCTGCCTCACCGGGTGCCAACAATTACCCATAATCAGTCAGTCCCTGCAGTCTACTCTCTGACCAAGTATGGGCCTACATCAGTCCTACGTCTTCAGCAGCCGGATGGCTGGTGGAACTCGTTTTAATGCCGAACAGTGGGACCTTGTGTCTCCTCCCAGAAGGCAGCAGTTAAAAGCTTAGTTGTGTGCGGGGTCTTCTATGATGCACTTGGCCTATTTACCATGAAGGCCCTGAAGCCCTCCGCAATGCAGACCACTGAGCTTGTTGTCAATTAACAGCCCACCATGATTGGCCCAGGAACAGAAAGGTAGAACACTCTCTATATGGCAGGAGTGTGTTAACTAGCTAGTTGAGAGAGCACCTGATTTAAGATATCTACAGTATGAGATGTTAACATTTCTTTAGCGGTAGCAAAGTAAATCTGACAACAGTTAATGTTTGACCCCGCCAACATCATTCTCTTTGAATCTAGTACTGCAAAATCATCAGAGATAATGTAGTTGGGCGTACTAGTACTAAATCATCAGAGGCAATGTAGTTGGCGTACTGGTACTAAAATCATCAGAGATAATGTAGTTGGGCGTACCATTACTAAAATCATCAGAGACAATGTAGTTGGTGTACTGGTACTAAAATCATCAGAGATTATGTAGTTGGGCGTCGACGGTGGCTCATTAGATTAGACTGATGTGACAGTGGCAGTTGTTTGAATCAGAGATCAGCATAAGTGTTACAAGGTGGCTTACATCTTCGTTATCAATCGCAAACAGCCACAAATTTGGGAACGGTTGTCTGTCTAATTCTTTCATGTTCAATTCAGCTTTCGTTTGTAAAGTATGTCTGTTAAAATGACTTCTTCAGTGTTCAGTGTGTTCCCAACTCAGTCACTCATACTTGGGATGCTCATTTGACTGGTGCTAAAATGTGCACAGATCAAATACACGGCTGGAATGCAGATAAGAATTTAAACAATTTTCCCTAAAACCATGTGCTTTAATTAGTATATGTTTATTGTGCCATCTTCTACTCGTAAAGCTATTTAACACAAGGTCACCAACAATGTGGCAAAAATCTGGAGGTATCAGAATTAATCATAAAGAATTCCTTACCTGGTGGGCAAAACAGGCTGTGCTGGGACCTTGATCTTGTCTAGGAAGGATAGCTTTGAAGTCACTCCGAGAAACACTCCTGAAGGCTGATCATCATGATTGTCAGTTTTAGATGGGTGCTTGTTTGGGTGGCTCTTGGGGGGATAGTAGATAGGCCTTTTCTTTTTGGTTGCTTGTGTTGTCTGTTTTTTTGTTCTCTGCTGGTGTGGCTGGGTATCCCATAAGGGCACTGTATGTCACTGAGTCAGTGCCGGCTCTAGCCGTTTGGGGGCCCTAAGTAAAATTTGATTTGGGGCCCCATCTCACCTAGCGGTCTGGGGCACCCTAGTGGTCTGGGGCCCTAAGCAACCACTTATGTCGCTTATGCCTAGAACCGGCCCTGTACACAGCACAGCCCAGCCTTGACTGACTCAGTTAGCTAGCACTGTGATAAGAAACAGCATGTTTTGGAGGATGCATACCCAATTTTTGACTCTCCTGAGCCAGAGTTACTGTGATGAGACAATGCACTACTAATTGTACATGATGAGAATGGGAAAAGGTGGTACAAATACATACAAAAAATGTATTGTACAATTTATTTTATAATGAAACATATTTGAATTTCTGTTTCATGTATTTTAGCCTGGCAAAGCCCCTGATCCTGCAAGCTCACGTTTAAACACTACATGGATTCGTGTAGTGTTTAAATGTAAGCCTGTGGGATCAGGCAGCTTTGGAAGAGTATGGTTTTAATGTACTACAACTACACTCTCTGTTTTGTTACTATAGGTTGTATAGTTTGTTGATTAATGAAGTGTAAAAATGTTACATTAATACTGGGTATAAGTGGTAGTTTGTCTCTGTGTGAGAGTATGTGTCATACTATATGAGTAATATTGAGTGGTAGTTTGTGTGTTTATTTGTTTAATACTAGGAGCATTTGATTGGTAGTCTGTGTGTACATACGTTTAATACTATAAGTGTTTGAACGGTAGTCTGTGTGTATATACGTTTAAAACTATGAGTGTTTAAACAGTTGTCTGTGTGTAAATACATTTAAAACGATGAGTGTTTGAGTGGTAGTCTGTGTGTATATAACTGTAATTCTATGAACCTTTGAGTGGTAGTCTGTGTGTATATATGTTTAATACTATGAGCGTTTGAGCGGTAGTCTGTGTGTATATATGTTTAATACTATGAGCGTTTGAGTGGTAGTCTGTGTGTATATATGTTTAATACTATGAGCGTTTGAGTGGTAGTCTGTGTGTATATATGTTTAATACTATGAGCGTTTGAGCGGTAGTCTGTGTGTGTATATGTGGTTTGTTTGTGTCTGGGGAGCTTTGTTTGGGGTGTCTTGATCATTTGTTGGGGGGGCTGCTTGTCTCTTTGTGGGCTGGTCTGATCCCTTAATAGAGGTCATTTTCCAGAACGTGTATGTGACTTGGCTCTGCCTTTGAATTCCGCAGATTCCTTCAGACTCGCTAGTGTGTCTTTGTTACTTTGCCGCATGTGTGTGTCTGTGTGTGTGTGTGTGTGTGTGTGTGTGTGTGTGTGTGTGTGTGTGTGTGTGTGTGTGTGTGTGTGTGATTTGCTGTGCGTGTATGTCTGGGGGTTGAGGAATGGGAGCTGGCAGGCTGCCATGTGAGTAGACACAGGTCTGTTTGTGCTCTCCAGGAGCTGCAGGCTGTTCTGACAGCATTCTAAAACAAAAATACTTTTATTCACACAACCGAGCAGGGTGACGCTGCACACATACAACACAGACACACTACACACACACACTAACACAGAAACTAAACCACACTCTTAAACACTCAGTACAACTTACACACACACACAGACACACACACAGACACACACACAGACACACACGTTGCTCTTATTCAAACAAACCCATATTCAAAATCTCATTTAAATTTCAAAACATGTTGTAAGACAGCTGAAAGTGGTGTTGGAGGGGCAGTAGTGGGGGCTCTTCCCTTGTGTGTAAAGCTCCATCCCAATGCCCCAGAGCAGTGAAGGGGACATTGCACAGCATAGGGTGCAGTCTTTCGTATAACACGTTTAACGGGAGCCCTGACTCTATGTGGTCACAAAAGATTCCATGGCAGTGATCTTAAGAGTAGGCTGTCATGGCCATATTTCCAATCAGGTCCTCATACTATCATGGCCACCTTATCCTCCCCAGCTTTCAGATGGTTCATGCATCCCTTCTTCACCATAACTATTTCACAGGGCATTGCTGTAAAAGGGAATGTGTTCCCAGGCAACTTACCTGGCAAAATAATGCAAAATATAAGTTGTAAACTAGGAAATTGGGTGAAATATAAAGTATAATACATCATCACACAAACTCTCTCTGTATATATCTCACCACTCTCACTCTCTCTCCGTTTCTTTCTCCCCACCCCCTCCCTCCCTTCCTCCCTCCCTCCCTCCCTCCCTCCCTCCCTTCCTCCCTCCCTCT
>JACXGI010000298.1:7361-40933 GCA_016801175.1 Esox masquinongy
GGGCAATAGACGAGAGAGGGGCTGTGTCCCGCTGTTGGAGAAAGTAGGTTTTGTTAAAAAAGAAAAAGTATGGCGGGTATTCTGACTACCAAGTGCACATTTCTAGACAGCTGAAGGATTCTGTGTGCGCGCGCACGTGTGCACGTGCATGCGTGCGTCCCAGACTGACTAGCGTAGCTAAGCACAGGGCCGCTGTCTCTCCAACGTCATCTAGATTGATGCCAGATATATTGTTTTCTTTGTTTGTCTGTCTGATGGCATCTAGCCTTATTCTGTCAGGACAAGTACTCCCAGGGAGAGGAAAGATTATAAGAAGGGATAAACAAGAAGGAAAATATGAGATGAAGGACGAGAGGAATCCAGCTCATGTAATACCTATTGTAGATAAAGTCAAACTAGGCCATGCACAGTGTACCTGTCGTCACCCGGACAGGATGAAAGTCCTTATTCTATTAAACAGGAAGATGAATTTAGGGCATGACTACTGACAGGCATACCACTTTCAGTAGTTCAATTTGAATTCCGGCAGTTGAATTCTGGGATGCAGAAAGAGCACATTTACTGAAGGCACTGTTTACATAGTAAAAGCCAGCGAACGACGTGTGTAAAGTGTTTATAAGCATAGGGACCACGGTGTCCATGACGACAGGAAGAGGGGAGAGAAAAGTGGGAGACAGTCTGAAAGAACACAACAGATTTGGTAAGGTTCTGTCTGCCCCTTCTGCTGTCCTCTCCAGCCGTGCTATATCAAGGCAGCAGCTGCTCTCCCCCTGTGAAGGCATGCTGCCTGGGCTGGGCTCGTACGCACTCTAAACCAGATCATGCACAAGGCTCTGTATTTTGGGCTTTATTGCCCTTCTACAATATCACCCATACCACACGATGCTCAATCTTTTTTAGCTGGGAAATATGAAAATGTTTATTTGCTGCCTGTTGGGTGTCAAAATTGAGGTTGGATTGTTGTCCACAGTGACACAGGAGTTGTAGGTTTAAGATGGAAGGCTAACAGGGCAGATCAGACGGCATTCTTGTTTTACACAGACATTCCTAGACACGGAGCCAAAAAAATGCACGCCCTCTCTCACCTGTCGCTTGGCACATCTCGACATGGTCTTTATCTGATTTGGAAGAGTGTAAGTTTGCTCAGTCTGAACAGCAGACTGAAGCATGCAGCATCTTTTCTAATGGGCATTTGTGTTGATTTAGAAAGATGGATTCAATGACGGCAAAAATAATACCACGAGAAATGAACACCTTGTGTCGAATCTCGCTTTGAAAATGAACACCACATGTTTGGCCACCTACATGAAGGTGCTATATGTTTAGAGAAAGAATGAAAGGTTTTCTCTGTTTTTTCTTTACCTCCTACCAGTCCCTCACCTCCAAGCAGCAGATGAAACCAGCCACAACCACAGGATATTCATTCCCTGGTGCTCCAGAATGCATTTCATCTTCAATTGGGAACATTTCCACCTTAGAAACCCCACATAACTCAAACAATGAATAGGAAATGTTCACATCACCTGCTGCATCAGATTTCAGGCATTATGAAAGTCAACATTATTTTCACTTAATTTGGCCGGGCGAGAAGTGGTTCCAGATTGAACGTCTATCGCAGGAGAAATGGAGCCCCTGATTATTTTGGTGTAAAGGTCCAAATAAACCATGTATAGGTTGTGACCCCGCTGATCTGAACCAAATGTGCCATGCTGTCAGACTTGAAAGCACTACCTCGTTTAGTGACTGAGGTTCTGCACAAAAGAAAAGCTTCAAATTTGCCTTCCCCTCCTGAAAGCTCCTCCGCAGCAAATGTTGCTGTAAAACATTCCTTGGGTACGAACATAACTGCACATTTAATGGACCTGCCCTATTCACACTAGTTTGTTGACACAATTGCGGCTGTTAGGTTGTCACCTGGTAGGTTTTTGACAAATATATACATGTTTACGTGAGCCAAGATTGTGATAATGAAACAACTCTTTAGCTTGTTTGAAATAAATGGGTTGTATTAAACTGGTTATCAGTTGTTATTTTGTTAGGCTAATCTGGTTTGATGTTACATCCATTTCAGCAGTCACTGCTCTGAAACTACTGAGGACATAACTGTTTGCAACAGATCAGTAGAACTGGACAAACATTTCCATTATGGCCAGGTCTTTTGAAGATCGAGCCATTCATCAAATGACAGTTGTCATCACTCTGAAACACGTTCAAAGACTACGGGTAGTCCATGGAGCGTGTTCTGACCATCACTCTCCTGATTCTCCCTCAGAACAATTTATACAATTCTCAAAATCCGGTCAATATTTATGTAAGCGTGTACATTAGGGCAGGCTGAAGGCCGGGGCCCTGATCAAACGGCCCTTTCATCTGCGGGTTGACCTTCTGACTCTGATCCCAGAAGCCCCTAACGAAGCTGGGGGTAGTCAGATGTCAGGCTGGGAGTTCACCAGGGAGTCTCAAAGCCTATACCTCAGCACAAACGCACAAGCTACTGTCTGACTAACTGACTGGCCCTCTATCTGCAATTTCCAGCAGTGCAGAGAAATTCCTACAACACATGGGCAGCAATTATAATCTGTTTGGAATAACTGGATGTATCATCAGACATTTAAATGTCTAAACAATGTGACATCCTTTACGTTTAGAGAAAAATACAAAAAATCACTTGTTTTCTTTTTTTTCACAAAATTATAATAACAACGGGAAAATAAAAAGTCCATTACAATTTATATGACACCAAATATTTCATCAAAATACTTATATAGACATACTTTTTTGGGTTTTGTGTAGTCTCAGGGACTCCATTAAGAAGAACTCATGCATAAACCTGTAAATCTTGCTAATTTGTTGGAAAATTTGTGTAAATAAAATGGCCCTACTAAGATCATGACATTCACAAGAAAGTCCAATGCCTCATTACAATTTTCAAAGTAAAAACATAGATATTTACATCCTAGATATGTTTTTTTTGAGTTCTCAGAAAAGTACAAAAGCACTAGTTAAGTTACACTTATAAAATAGTTGATTGAGTGACTCTGGCTCAGTAGTACAAACAGGATAATCCTTACATATATCTTTAAATTAGGAAATATAGACATTAGTACATCATACTGTATGTTTATAACTTTAAATGGACTTCTCTTGCCTTATTTTGCAAACAATATGGTGACCACAAATCTTTCTTCCAGTTAATGACAGCTGTAATTTACTACCAATAGAATTTAGATTATATTATATTCAACTGTACTGTCATTGAACAGTATGAGTACAGTACAACGAAATGCAGTTAGCATCTAACCAGAAGTGCAAATAGAAGAGGGCAGGAAATTTACAAGTATTAGGTAAAATGTATGTTACAAGTGGAATGTATAGATGTGCAATGAAGGCAAATACAGTGTAAAATGGCAATTCGAAACGAGCTAATGAAGGCAAATAGGGGTGGGCAGAAAATATACAAATTTACAAGTATTAAGCCAATGCATGTGCAAGTGGGAACGAATGGTTGTGCAATGAGGCAAATGCAAGTACAAATGGCAATTCTGACTGTGCAGTGGAGCAAGTTGGAGTAAGGCAGTTTGTACAACTGAAATGCAGGGGGATATCAAAAATGAGGTTCCGAGGTAGACATGTGCATGTAACATCCGGAAAAAAAAGAAAAGCAAGTACAATGGCAATTCTAAATGTACTGTGCAGGCAAATTGAAGGTGCAAGGCAGCATGTGCAACTGAAATGCAGGGATAGCAGCAATGAGGTTCCTGAGGTAGACAAGTAGTACAAGGGAGTAGTGCAACAAGGTCCCTGAGAGGCAGTACTAAGCGGTGGGTGGGTGGGTGTGGTTAGTGATGGGATGGGTCACAAAGTTCAGCAGGGTTACAGTAGATGGGAAGAAGCTGTTCCTGAGCCTATTGGTGTGGGAACAAAGAGATCTGTACCGCCTGCCTGATGGTAGGAGGGTAAACAGTTTGTGGCAGGGGTGTGAAGGGTCTCTGATGATGCCACGCACCCTGCGCATACACTGCTTGCGCTGAAGGTCCACGATGGCTGGGAGCTGGGCACAAGTGATGCGCTGGGCGGTTTTCACCACTCATTGTAGGGCCTTCCGGTCGGGCACGGAGCATCCGCCAAACCACACTGTGGCGTTGTTTGTCAAAATGCTCTCGATTGTGCGATGGTAGAAGTTCACAAGGATCTGGAAAGACAAGCGGGCCTTCTGCAGCCTCCTCAAAAAGTACAGGCGTTGCTGCGTCTTTTTGACCAGAGGTGTTGAGGGACCAGGAGAGGTCTTCGGAGATGTGGACACCCAGGAATTTGAAGCTGGACACGCTCCACCTCAGTGCCATTGATAAGAACCTTCGGTGTGACTGCAGCCTTTAGACTTCCTGTAATCCACAATGAGCTCCTTGGTTTTCTTTGCGTTGAGGGTCAGGTTGTTGTCAGTGCACCATGCTGCCAGGCACTTGACCTCCTCCCTGTAGGCTGACTCGTCATTGTCACTGATCAGGCCTACCATCGTGGTATCGTCTGTGAACTTGACGATGGTGTTGGAACCGTGTACAGTAGTGTTTCTCACCCCTGCTTTTGGACACCCCCCTGCCCTGCATGTTTTAGATCTCTCCCTGCCCTAACATACCTCATGTAGCTCATGAAGGGCTTGATAATGAGCAGATCATTTGATTCAGGTGTGACAGAGCAGGGAGAGATCGAAAGCATGCAGGGCAAGGGGGTGCCCACGAGCAGGGTTGAGAAACACTGGTGTACAGGAACGCAGTCGTAAGTGAAGAGGGAGTACAGGAGGGGGCTCAGCACGCAGCCTTGTCGTACACCAGTGTTCTGGATCAGGGTGGAGGAGGTGAAGTTGTCTAAGCTGACAGACTGAGGTCTGTTGGTTCGGATGTCCAAAGTCCAGTTGCAGAGAGAGGGGCTGATCCCCAGGACATGGAGTTTGTTGACCAGCGTAGAGGGGATGACCATGTTGAATGCTGAGCTAAAGTCTATGACTAGCATTCTCACATAGGTGTTGGTTTTGTCCAGGTGGGTAAGGGCAGAGTGTAAAGCTATAGGCCTGTTCGATCGGTAGGCAAACTGGTACGGATCCAGTGTTGGGGGGAGGCAGGACTTAAGGTGGACCAGAGCTAGTCTTTTGAAGCACTTCATGATTGTGGGGGTGAGTGCAACAGGTCGGAAGTCAATTTGCCTCTCAGTGTGACCTTTTTCTACAGTGAAATTCCTCCTTAATCTGTTTACACCCTTAGGATAATTTATGGTTTGCAAGTATTGTTTGTTACTTACTGTCTGTTGTGATAACATAGCTAGTACATGTAGTTGTATCTGCATCAAACTGAGAGATGCTCTTAGCTAGCTAGCTCATTTGCTAGTTGTCTCTTTTAGTATTTTCTGTATTTTCTACTCTCCCAATTTATTATTTGCTAAATAACAAGCCTGCCTGTTTGGTGCTTTTGGCTTCTCATTTAAAAAAAATGATGTTTTTTACTACATCTTCCATTGATTAGCCATACAGTATACCCTAATAACTTTCTACACGTAGGCTAGTTACAATACATCATGAATTTGCCAGTTTGATTACGTCGTCAAAGCAACAACAACTTACACGTGTCAAGTCAAGTGAAATTTATAAACATATTGCCTTATCTTAAAAAAAAATAAACATTAAGCAAAAATCCCTATTTGACACATCCGCATTGATTTGTCCATTTAAGAAATGTGGTAATGGTTTGCTATTTATGGCATTCCCTTTCATGTCGTGTCATGATGAAGTGTGGGGAAAGTGTTGTTTTTCCGTTAATTATAAATGTTTCAAAGTAAACCCATAGTAAGACTTTATTCTGCAAGATTATAATGCAATGTTGCCTATTCTCAAGTCCTAAAGAACATACAATTATTATGAGGTGGAAAGCCTCCTAAACTCTCACCACTGTTTCCGGTGTGGTTAGAACATACAGTCTGTAAGTGGTTGTCTAAATGGATAATTCACAAGGCCATATATTTACAGAGTGAACACAGAGTTAGGACCGTTCACAACTTGAGAGGCTTTTGGCAGGTAAAGAGCTAACTTTGGGATAACAATTACTGGAAATGTTTTTTCAGAGGTTTTTTGGAAGTCATTTGATTGGCATGGTAAGAAACTGCCACTGTCATCCAGCAATGAGAGCCTTGGTTATTTGTCTGGTGTATGTGTTTAGCTACTCCTGAGCCAAGTTCTGTCAGAAATCTCAGTAGGTGGACACTAGTTGTGTTTCGTGGCTCATGAATAAAATTACATGATGCAGAAACTCTAGGGGGGCAGACTCCAGACTCCAGTCTCCAAGCAGCGAGCGGCAGTGAAATAATTCCTGGTTTCCTTTTCAAGAGGCTTTTGTGCTATCAAGTTGAAGTGACAAGAAGCAGCTTTTGACTTTGAGACTGCCACTCTTACTTTTTGTCTTTAAGGGCTCCCTTTTCTTGCTTCCTGTCTCCCATACTCTTATAGCCATTCTCTTTCTGTCTCCCATTTTCATTATCTGCCTATTGGTCTCTCACTGTCTTTCACTGACTGAGTCACTTTCTCTTCCCTACCTCTGACTAATGAGCTATGACTCTCTAAGGAAAAAATGCAACTCCACTGCTTCATTTCTGGTTACTGTGTCCAAAAACGGAATGTTTGAGCTAAATATTAAGTCTGGAAGTTGGACAGGCTGGCGACCACCCCAGTACCATCTGTAGATACATTGTCTGCTTTGTAATCCTCATTTAAATCATACCTTGGGCCATTCTTGAAAATGAATAAGCCTTCATACCGTGGCCTCCACACGAATCAAGATTATCTTCACAATCCCCTAAAATGTCAGAGTGCACTGCACATTCTGTGTCATGAGGTATCATGGTCACGACATGGCAAACACAACCTCTTGCATCAATACATATTTGTTAACTGACTGAGGCATGCTGTGATTCATATAGTCTACATGTTTGATAATAGCTCTGGGCCGGCACCAGTGAGAGTTGAAGCATTCGGTACAGGGCCATTGTTTTCTGTATCGTCTGTAAAGTTTGGGAGGCTACAGCGTGAAACGGCTGATACATATGGGTACATATGGAGGGAGTAGACCCTGCTGCAGGCCAGTTCTATATGTTTGGATAGGTTCTATTCTCAGACTAGACCAACTGTAACGACAGCAGTCTTTCTTAGTTCCTCCGCTCCAGGTTGCATAGGCTTTCACAGCTGACTAACAACCACCCCCACCCCAAAAAAAGAGACAGTCCGCCCCAACCTTACACTCTCATCATGAGAGCGGAAATTCATTCAACTGGAACTGAGGAGAAACGCTTGCCTGCAAACACATGACTCACTTAGTCAATTAGCCTCTTCATTCGACACTTCTTTCTGTAACTCCTTAAAGATGCCTTTGGTTTTGTGCCTTGATTCCTTAAACACATCAGTAAACAAGCAGGTCTGCAGGCCACTGCCCTTCCAACCTCTACAGGTGAGCGAGTGAGTGGACAAGTTTGAAGAATTAACGTAGTCTCTGAGACAACATTATAAGCTAGTGCTCTGAGAAAACTACAAGCTGGCGCTCTGAGACAACACTATAAGCTAGCTCTGAGACAACACTATAAGCTAGCTCTGAGACAACACTATACGCTAGCTCTCTGAGACAACACTATACGCTAGCTCTCTGAGACAACACTATAAGCTAGCTCTCTGAGACTGCTCTGTGAAATGACAATGTAAGCTCTGATTCACCAGAAACTATATACAGAATCCTCCTTAGGGATTTAATGAATAATACACTTTGAACGCACACTCAGAAACAGACATTGTTCAATCCATATACTGAAACAAACTCATTGTATTTTAATTTGCTCTGAGGCCTTGTACTTAATGATGCAGTTCGCTATGCAGCTTTGATGGTTAGGAGTAAGAACTCTACTCTGCTCTGAATATGTAATGTGTTCTTGCTGAGTACATCAAAACGTAATCATTAATTTGCCTTGATGTTCCCTTAGGCGGTTCTGTATGGAAATCATGTGTAGCGAGGCACAGAACAAGGCATGTTTTGAACATATGGCTGTATGGAAATCATGATGAGGGCATGTTTATCCTGCAGGATTTGTCAGGTTTGAGGAAGTGTGGTGTAGAGGTGAATGAAGATGTCCACTGCTCTACGGTGAGGAGTTGCTGGCTGGAAGAAAGATTATCTCTCTGAGTTTCTGTTATGCCAGCCACCTACTATGTACATCTAGTCACACAATCCTGAATGTTTAAAGACTCATTTTGGATTTTATTTTTACAGTTGGATTATTAATACGGCCTTGGAGTCTCTACACCGGCCTATATTTATTTGGAATCAAAGTGTTTTTTTAAACATCAAAGCATTTTTTTTTAAGATTCACTGAGTCAAAAAGACCAACTGCATGGACGTGGGGTCCAAAAGGCTTTGGATATTCAAACTTTTGGGCACTTTAGTTTACAAACTGCTGCTCTTGAATACAGGTAGGTGGGCTTTGGGTCCTTGGGGCATTTGTTAGGTTGTAGTCATCAACACATTCAACTGTTTGACACGCTGCATTTCTTTCCAGTGACTGCATGGGCAGGTGGCATACTAAATGTGAAGGTTTCCACCTCACAAAGCACAGACAGGCTGTTTAGCAAACGAGCGATCACCAGCATGTCAAGTCTAGACAGAGGTTATGTGGCCCTCCAGAAAAAAGCGTAGTGTTAAGAGAGAAAAAGAAAGTCAGTTGAGGATAGAGTAAAGGAAATAACATTGTACAGCATACACACTTCAATGTTTACATTATGGACACAGCCGGATTACAGAATACTTCATAGATCAGGAAAGAACATGGTCCATAACACATAGAACATCCACATTGAAGACTGGAGGTGTTTCCTATGTTTGGTCAGAGCGAATGTCAAATTAGAGGCGGAGAAATATCAATACCATTAGATATTGTGATGTACATTTTTCACTACATATTGTGTTGTTCTCACAACACAAACAACATTTTTTTTGTTGTAGTCTTTCATAGTTTGTTCGCCATATTCTTTTTAATCTTTTTAAACAAGGAGCCAATTTTTTTTTAGCCCTTTTATATGCATGACTCATTAAAACTACTTTTTCTCATGGCTCTCTTGTCCTTTTGCAGCAGGCCTATGGTAAGCAGTATATTTGGATCTTTGAAATGCAATTAAAATTCATGTTTTGCGTGGCAGTACATAAAGAATGAAGAGAGTGGCAGTATTTATAGTCATGAGAACGGTGATATTCATAGTACAAATGTGGAAAGGGGATGCGCATTGTGATCTGATTTTAATATGTAGAGCCCAGGACTTTTTAGTAACGTTGTGTTTTATCTTTGCCATCCTCCCTGCTGTCAACTGGCCTGGGTCTGGTGTATTGTTCCAGAGAGGTGTGGCAGCCTGGTTCTACTTTTCTAAGCACATCTAGCTTGGTCCAGTTGTGCTCTGTTCCAGCTGAGTGTAAGACCTGAGAGCTGAATGGGTGGTCTATTGTGAGCATGGTGACAGGCACACAGCATATGGATCTCCAAGGTGAATAGAGAAACTGTAGTGGGTTCAGCTACAGGGAACAGGGGAAGGAAGACATGCAGATGGCTGGACCACTCGGGTACAGGAACAAAACAATGCACTGTATTAGAACCTCTCTTTTCTCCACTAAAGTCAACACAGACCTCAGCTGAATAATCGTCAAGGTTTGACGTCTGCATAATTATTTTCATGTAATGGTAACTATGTCTTACCACCTCAAGTTGAATTGTGTGAACGCCTTCATGTTGGAATGTGGCCCTCTTTCTAGTCCAGCCTACAGCTCCAGAAAAAATTGAGAGACCACTGCACCTTTTTCTTTCCTTTCCAAAAAAGTTGGAAAGGAAAGTTTTGAGTGAGGAACAGAAGCGTTCAATTTGCAGTGGTCTCTTTTAATCCTTCTGTTCCTCACTCAAAACCTTCCTTTTCGACTTTTTTGGAAAGGAAAGAAAAAGGTGCAGTTGTCTCTCAATTTTTTCCGGAGCTGTACATCCTTAGGTAGCATAATCGCAGGAGTGGGTAGAGTATTGAAAATCTGTACTCAAGTAAAAGTACTGTTACTCGTCCCAAAATGTACTCAAGTAAAAGTTGAAGTACCACCTGAAAAATCTACTCAAGTAGGAGTAAAGGAGTACTTGGTCAAAAAAGTACTTGAGTACTAGTTACATATTTTGCTCAATACATTAACGCCATAGTAACAACAAGGAAAAATGATTTAAGAAAGTACAAATGCAAACTGCATTTTTTATGTTTAACTAGGCATTTGTTTTTCCAGAGTCAGCCTACAGTAATGCAGAATAGAAAATCAAAATAAATTGAAAAAATAAATAATACTGTAATTCTACTATTATTCTGTGTGGCAAATAATATTCTTGCAAATTAAGACCATCATACATGTTACTGGTAAAAAAAAAAAATATTTATCTTGTGTAGTAATGCTCAATACACCTTGTCAATCAAATTAGTAAGTCAGGTCTTGGGTGGAATGACTGACTGCATTGCAACTAAGCCAGCTGGTTAGCAGCAATTTCTTTCAACTAAACTCTAGCTAGCTAGACTGGGTATGTTGCTGCTAACTAAAGTGTATTACTAAATAAAGTTCAAGACAAGCCCAATGAACCACTAATACAAATATAATAACAAGCTGCAGTGTTATTATATGTTGTAAGTTAGCTAGAATATTATATTATCATTAGGATATATCACGGCATTTCATTGTACTGTACTTGTACTTGTTCAATGACAAAGAAGTTGAATCTAAAAAAAAAGATGGCTATAATAAAAGGATTTAGCTCGCTAAGTAGCGCAAGCCAGTTCGCTAACCTTACCTCTAAGTGTTTGCGGAGGTTGGATGATGAGTTTTTGAAAGCAGAGATGGTTGCGTCTTTGGGAATACAAAGACTACATTTCATAATGTCTGCGTTGCCTATTTTACATTTAAATTGAAACATGTCGTGCAACTGTGGCCAGGGGTTGGAATTTCCCCTGTCAACGTCCTCCAATTGACCACTTTCCACGTCGGTGCCTGTAATTTAATTAGCTACGTCTGCTCGCACTCCTAAGCAGATTTAAAAGAACGAGAGGGAACACCCCAAACTCAAATCAAATCACGATCCGAAAAAACTCAATATTGTTTGACAAACTACTGAAGACAAAGTTGTTACAAAGGAGTAGGTGAAATGTAACGGTGTAAAGAGTACGATTTATAAAAAAAAATACTTGAGTAAAAGTAAAGCGTACAGCCCCCAGAAAGTAACTAGAAAAGTACTCGTTCCTCTGAAACGGTACTCTTTTACTCATTTGCGTTACTTGTAACGTGTTACTACCCACCCATGCTAGGCAATGCTCTTCACCTTCCTACGCTTCTTGCAATTGGTGGTTTACATCTTTAATGAGCTGGCGGAGTTCATCATGATCCAGGACCGACCAAGCTGTGAAAGCCACTGAGCAGTGAACGGCCTTCTTCGTTAATTC
The DNA here is from genome assembly GCA_016801175.1 of Esox masquinongy. Classification (NCBI taxonomy): domain Eukaryota; kingdom Metazoa; phylum Chordata; class Actinopteri; order Esociformes; family Esocidae; genus Esox; species Esox masquinongy. Next base: position 18,886 of record JACXGI010000298.1, read on the forward strand.
TCACTGAGCTGAGCTTGCTGACTCTACCGTGCACTAAACCATCAGCCTGAGCAGCTGTGGGTTTCACATGACATGAAGTCATAATTAATGTGTTACTGCGAGGCACTGCCAAGTGACGTGATCTCATATCGCTGTTTGATCCGTTCGGCCGTTTGAATAATGAGCCTGGAAGGAATGGCCATTGAGTCGGAGGGAAAACTGGGTTTAGTCTTGACTATTTGAACATAGGCTTTTTCAATATAACTAGCCCTGTGTGGAGTTCTGTTCATGTTTCAGGGATTGTTTTGATGTCGAAGCTCAGTTCACCTGAATTTGGGTTTGGAATTACAAGTCTGGAAAAGTAAGACTGGCAAAAAGCATTGTGTGTTTAATGAGGATTTGAAAGGTTTGCTGCCGAGTTCTGCTGTTAGAAGTATGTGCCATTTCTCACCACAATTTTAAACAGCAGTCTTCTTAATGACTGGGCTGTAATTGTGTTTCTTTTTTGACTCTGTACTATAATATTCTCAACAATTTGCCTGCATAACCAGTTCACACAAAGGCAGCATTATTGCAGTAGTGATTGCAGTGCAGTGCTAGTTGATTGTGATGTCAGAAGTGCTCTTACACGATGTTGTTTGTCCTTCCTACATCTCCAGCCTTCCCGGTACACACTGACTGACAGCTCCAAAGCGATGACACAAGCCCATCCAACATGCTACTGTCAGCAGTGCTCTGATAATGCTCCTCGTCTAGAGAACAAGAGATTCTCATTCCTCACATTCTTCCCCAGAGCCTCGGCTTTCTCAGGATGACCTTCAAGTTATCGCTTCATCAGTGCATGTCTGAGAGAAGGAGAGTGTGGAGGGAAGGAGAGATTAGGGGTGGGGGAAGCAAAAGGACCAGTAATAGATTGGAGTTAGTTGTTACAAACACTGGGCTGGTGTGGCCTCCTGGTGTGTGCCCTTCCAAGTGCCCTAGACGTGTTGTAGTGAAGGAGTGCGGGCTAACAGTGCTATGTCGCGTGAACCCTTCTTATAGCCCTTTAGAGCACAGTTGGCTCCAGGCCGGAAAGGAGGTGGATGAAACCCAGGGCGCGGAGACAGAGAGAGCACTGAGGTTGTCTTTATGGACACGACAACGCCCAGTCAGACCCCAGTGGGGGACAAGCAGAGTGTCTGATGTGCTGCCATAACAAACATTCTGATGGCCCCAGCTGCTAACATGTTGTGTACTCATGCACACCCAGTACTACACCGCAGACGGACTTTCTCACGGTGAGCAGCGTCATCATTCCAAGCTTTCCAAAAGTAAAGCTTCCACCTTAGCTCTCGAAATGTCAGCTCCATTTTATGTAGTGCATTTTAGGCCCGTAGCATCCAAACTGAGTATTAATCTGTCACTCTCCCCAACGTCAGCTCTCGCCACTGTAATGTAGTCCAGCTGCAGGAGTGAGTTAACTCTCAAGAGATGTGAGTCACCTCACAGCTCTGATGAATGTCTCTGCTGGTTGTAGGCTCAATGTCAGATGTGACCTGGAGCTGCATTGTCCTATCGTTTTACCTTCCTTCTTTTTCTCCAACATCTTGGCGTCCATTTTGGGTTTATGGCCTTGTTTCATCGCAGCAACTCCCAGCGGAATCCTGCGGGCCCAAAATCAGGATGCGTCCGGCAAAGTAGCACATGTCACAAATCCATTTGCTTCTTATCACACTGCTCGCTCAACCGAGAAGGAGACTACCTTGCTTGGAGGAGAACGCTTCTCTGGCTAAAGACCACAATTGAGCACGCAAACACCCCCAATGGTGACAATAAACCACTGGAGCAAGACATGGCAAGGCATACCAGTCCAAGCATCCATCCCAGTCCAACCATACATCCCAGTCCAACCATCCATCCCCGTCCGACCATCCATCCCCGTCCGACCATCCATCCCCGTCCGACCATCCATCCCCGTCCGACCATCCATCCCAGTCCAACCATCCATCCCCGTCCAACCATCCATCCCAGTCCAACCATCCATCCCAGTCCTACCATCCATCCCCATCCAACCATCCCTCCTGATGGTGCTAAGAGAATTTGCACCAACCGGAGTTGCAGCAGCTGTGGATATTTTGCCTTGTTCTGAGATAAAGAGGAACACCCAGACTTTAATGTGAAAATTGATTACTTGCTGAGGGCTATAGGGAAAAAGTTGCTATGCTAAGCAAACAGGTAGCCAACCTAGACAAACTACTAGGAATACTATGACCAGCTACCATTTATGACCAGATATAGTTTTAGTTATGCATTTGTCCAGTGGTATGGGCATAGCATTCAAAGACAATTTTGACTCATTTTGTAATTGACCCGGCTACTTTGTTGAAGACCGAATTCATCTGAGTGAAAATGCAGCCAGGCAACTGTCATCAAACATTGAAAAGTTACTTGGTCAATCCAAATAAAGGACAACATTAGCCTCGACCCATGTAAGTCACTTCATAACATCCCTTGTTACTTGTTACTGTGTGAGAATCTCATATTGTTTCTAAGAGTGGTGAGAGGCCATTTGATATTCCTCCTCGTGTGACATTATGTACAGTGCCAGTCAAAGGTTTGGATGCACTTTCTAATTTCTGAGGTCATTCCTGAGATATGGAAAACCACCCATGTGTTTCCACAACATAAAGATGGGAATACTTGTGTTCTTGATAAGTATTGATTTCTAAATATCAATAAATGTTGATCAAATATCAGTCTGATTTTAGACCTGGGCACAGTGCTGTTACAGCAACCATAGTGGTTGTGAATGATATTGCCAACGCTTTGGATGAAATATTAAACTGTGTCGCCCTATTTATTGGCAGGCTCTGTTTATTAACACTTTATACACTTGACCATATTCTGGCCACAGATACCTGCATTTGGTTCCGGGAATTATTTCAGTGATAGGTCCCATTTGTTGCTGTCTGGGAACAAAAGAGTTCCCAGACGTTCGATTTTGGGTACTGTATAGTCTGTAAATAAATGGTGTCTGTGTCTCTTTAAAAAAAAAAGTTTAATTTAAAAAATGTTAATGTTTATGCTAATGACATTGTATATTAGCTACAGCCCATCCTCTGCACAAGCATATGCACTCCTGCAGTGTTTTCAGCTATAACAAAATTCACGTGAAGACATCAGGCTGGTACTAAATATAAGTTAAACTGAGTATGCTCTTCTCTAATTTGGTTAGATAATCATCTCTTTTAAAACACAAATTGCTAAGCTGTCCACTTTGTTATTGAAACAAATCATGCATCTCATCTCTGCACAGAAAAGATATTGTGCAGGCCACTTTTATGTCAGTACTCAACTATGGTGACGTGTTATATCAGTGTCGGTATTAAAACCTTTCCATGCAGTCTATCACGAAACATAGTTTTTCATTACTGTTGCAAACTTTCACCCTCGTCATTGTCTTCTATACTCTTCAATTGGCTGGAACTCCCTGACCTCCAGAAGGGACAGATATTAATGTATGTACTTAAGGCTGTAAAGCTGCAAAATAGCCTTCAACTTAAAGTTCTGGTGCCTGTAAAGAAATGTAAATGTTTCATAAATTACTTTTTTATCATTTGCTGTGATTGCTTTTTGTTAATATGTGTTTTTTTTTTTTATAATTTATTTCAATTTTATTTGTTATGCATATTGTTTTTTTTATTTTTTTTTGTTGTTTTTATTATTGCTGTAATACGGGGCGCAGCTGCAAAAGAGACCCAAGTCTCAGCTTGATTTTCCTGTATAGATGAAGTTAAAGCCAAAGCCGAGGACCTCAAAACATTTGGATTTCTCACACCAGCCCGTTTGTGGTCCTTCCAGTCCTGTAAATCCTTATGGTCTTACAAGCCAAGCGTAATTGGTTGATGGCTGTCCATGTGCTTAGACACAGCTGAGGTCCAGGGGTGTCATGCCCTGCCTAATAAATATCAACTGCCTGCAAATTACCAACACATGTTGTCTTGTTAGAGGAGAGGGCCGCCGCGGAAACACTCGGGGCTTATGGGAAAACTATATGCCAATGCTGGGATTGCAAAACGCAAGTAACTTTATCCAAATTCCCAGAATGTCCAGAAGCATGGGAATTATCAAAGCGAACAGCATTTTGCAAACCTAGCCAATATTATGTTGCTCATCAATGGCAGAGAACACAATCGGTTTCAGGGTGGGAGAATTTTGGCCTGGAATGAAACAATTACTTGCAAAGTTATTTCTGTGTCCTGACTCATGCCTTGTAAAATATCAATATGCTTGGTTCAAAGCCGAAATCGTTTTCAGATTGAATGTTCCTCTTTTTTACACCTGTTTGATATTCACACATTAAACATCTTGCATTAATTCATCTACATTTACTGTATAAAAATACTATAATAGTATAACTATTTCAAAGACTTGGATGGTCCTGTTGATTTAGCCCACAGCACATCAATATGTCAATCCCTATTCTCTACAGTAGAGATCAGAGTCTCCAACCATTATGCAGCCCGCCGTATGCTGGTTGAGTCCAGGGGAACACATTAAACACTCCAAAACCGCCAGCTACTTTTGGTCTTCACTTCACATCAACTCCTGGGCTTACATCTTAATAATGGCTCTTTGCCTTGTGAACGCTGCTCTGACCGCTGCTGTATTATAGCTATAGGAAGTCTCCTCTCCCCCTTCACGCTCACACCCCATGGTTCTTCTCCCCGTGTGGTGACTCAGGCTCCACTGTAACACTTAGGGTCGCGTACAACTCGTAGCCAACTACCACGTTTGGTAGTACAGTAGTGAGGCCCAGGAGAACGTGGCAGGGCTTCCTGGATACCTCCTGAAAACCACTTACCATACCACACACTCCCCAGCGCTCTGACCCGCTCCTCACTCTGCTCTCCTAATTAGTCCCTCCCAGTAACAGTCATGATTTAGGTCCACACAGACTAACCCCCCCCACCCCCAGTCCGTAAATCTGTTGAGTGGCAGCATCAGGCCCAGCCAAAGCATGTGCTGTACAGTACCTGTGTTCACATGCACACAGATGACCCATTCTAATTTCATTAGCAGACCAGCCGGTCTCTGTCGCTGGTGCTCCGCCGACTTGGCTGGAAATGTGACACCCCAATGAAATATTGTGTTTTCTCTTGAGTTGTTGATTTGTGTCCTGTTTCAGCCAGGCTAAGCTGTGGGCAGGGCTGGTTTTCTGTTGGGCCTGCAGGCAGACTGACTGACTGACCGACTTACAGTCTGGATTCCGGCTCCATATCCAGCTGGAGAGTTGACTTCAGGCAGTCACGTTGTCAGGACGTGACAACGTGAGTCACGTTGTCAGGACGAGACGTCAGCTTTCCGATCTGGGAGGCTGAGCTGGAAGGGGTTGACAATGTCCAGCTACCTACTGTAGGTGTTTTCGAAACTCAGAGCCTTTTGTTGCTTAGCCCCCCCCCGTACTGATGGGATCTCAAGTCAATGTTCTTTCAGCTTGTTAAAGCAGTCAGTGAACTACTCTTGCTTACATATCTGTCTCTATCGTCCCATCTCCTGACCTAAATTGAAGTCTTATGAAAGTGGGTATCCTCCTTGCATTCACTGAGGGTGACTGTTGTTTGGCCCTATTTGTATATTAACTGGATAGTTGTATACGGTATGTTGATTATTGGATATACAGTATATGTTTAAGAACACTGTGGTCCTTGTTTAACTGTGCTTGTGATGACCAAGAATAGGAAAACAAGGAAAATGTGTCAGTCTGGGGACTTTTCACCACTCCTTATGAGGAAAAAGGATATTTCCTGTTTAGGGGTCAGGTTTAGGGTAAAGGTTACAACTGAGGTAAGGTGTTGGTAGTTAGGTTTATGGTTAAGGTTAATGGGAATGGGAATAATTGTTTTGTTTGTCCCCACTATGATAGTAAAACCTAATGTGTTTGTTCACATTTGTTTTTTAGGTCCTTAAAACATTTTCTAAATGTTTCAATATGATTAATCTCCACACATAGCTAGGATAGATGGATATTCCTTTGTTTTGGCAGTAATAATGCACAAATATTTTATATTGGTAGTTGGCAGTGGGATTCAAATCTATGATCATCTATTCTGGATCCATGGAATTAGTCAATTGCGCCACTAGGATGGAGCTAGCATAACACTTACACACATAGTAATTCATTTAATTTACTAACATAAAGCCATTTAAAAGGTAAAAAGGGACTCAGGTGTGGCCAATTAGTGGGAGTGGCCAACACATCTAAAAACATTTAACTTGATAGAGGACACTATGCTGAGAAAGAAATGTGTTCTTAAGCATTCTAGTCCTCTGAAAATGTTGTGATTTTTATGGAATTATTCCTTAACTTTCTCAGAACCATGAGGAAACACACTGGAAGTACTGAAATGAACAAAGAAAAATCGTATACTCAGTCACTTCACCCCCGCGGTATCTTAGGTGGTGTATCATGTTTGAAAGACTTTTAAGAATGTGAGATTTGTTTATCCTACTGCTTTTTGAACATGGTTACTTGGCTATTATTCTGACTATTATCTGAACATGTAGTACAACACATGGTAGCATCCTCCATTGAACAAACAGGTTTAGTGGAAAGATTAAAACATTAATTTGCTGGTCAAAATGAAATTATAATTGGAAAAATGTATTTCTACTGGATAACATGTGTTAATGTTCCTGTTTTTGCCAAGTCACTACAAAGGTATAGCCCAGTCAATATATTTGGCCTACTATTCCTGTCATCTTGATGGGCCTTATGTATATATTTTGGCATAAAACATGATCCGTCCTCCATTTCTCCTTTGTGGCTAGATCGTGTTGGTTCTCGAAAATCACAATTCTGCGGCTTGTTTACACGCGCTACTCATCGTGTCCACGGTCTGACGTCGGCTAATATATCAGCCTTTAATTTGGCACGGGAAGCTGATCTTGTTTTACCAGCGTGCCTGGCGGTTGGACGTGTAACAGCAGCCAGCAGAACTTGAAAGGAATAGCATTGAAGACGGCACACTGGTGGGTAACAGAATCTGGGCTGGGCTCAAGCCTCTGTTTAGGGTTATGCCGAAGCCCGCCGACATGCATTGGTGCTGGCTGCATCAACGTCTCCCAGAGCCCAGGCGACTGCTCGTAAACACACTAATAGTGAAGCTCAGGCTTTTGGAATTCCATTTGCATGTGAGTCTGCCAGAACGCCGTCCTGGAGGTCCCTGGTTTGGGACTGTGGAATGCGATGTCCACATCCCCGATATTTAGACTTGGGAACCTGCAGGTGGCACCGACTTTGTGTTCAGCCCGGATCCGTTCATTTACCCACCGCAGTTTGTGTGTAGATGAATGGTAGGACCAGAAGAAGTATTCTAGTCTGCTTTAATGCTGCTTGCCGCTTCGGGGGAAGAGCATTCATCTTCCCGTTTGAATGTCGTTTCTTAGAATGACAGTGTGTGTGGTTAACTGCTCTGGGTTTCTTTCGGGGGCTAGTTGTTTGTTTACAGCGTACGTTCCTCATGAGTGGCGTGCTGTTGGAGTCCTAACATCCTGCATGTGACATGGGGTTTTAATTATGCACGGGTGTGTCTGTGTGTGTGTGTGCGCGTGTGTGCGCGTGTGCATGCATAAGCAGTCTTAAAGGTCCACATTCATTCATCCAGCGGGGCCTATCCGTGTGGTACCAAGCAGCTCTCAGCCAGACCAGCTCCCTGCAACAGAGCGGCTGTTGTGCTGCTTGACTGGAGCAGCATCAGCTCCCCTGGGAAAGACGTGAGAAATGCTTTCAGAGAGCCTGTTAAGTACATTTCTGTGGAGGACTTAATGCGAGGACCAAGCCTGGGTACGGGTGGTGTAATATCAATCAACAGGAATCTGAATGGTGGACGGATGATCTTTATTCCAGTGAAATGGCTCAGACCTCCCTGAATTCGACCAGGTTTTAAACCCACTGTGTTCCTGCTGTCTGTCCTGTCTTAAAGGAGCAAACCTTCTCACTGGTCGGACACATTTACTCACGTACCCGGGGGTGGAGTCTGTCGCCCGGGTGGAGCCTGTGACCCCATCACCTCATTCACCATCCTGAGGCAGGTGATTGGAGAGGAGATGCCTCCATGTGTCAAAGCCCAAACCTATTGCTCCTTCTACAGCACATATTAGGGGCCTCAACCTCCACTACAACCCCTCTGGACTTCCCTAAACTTCCATTACTGTCTGAGGGGAGTTGAACATCTACAGTGATGTATTGCGAGCAGCTTCAATTCACATCTGAGAGCTGTGCCCCAGGCCTCCATCACTGTTCCTCACAGTTTTATGATCCCTTTCTGTTTCTCAGGCCCCTTTAGATATGATTTCTATTAATCTCACAAATCCTCAACCGGCCTGAATGGCATAACTCATGGTTAAGGCTGGATTTGGGCTAAACCAGCATCAGAATGTGATATTTTGCTAATGTGTTGAGCAGACATGTTGTACTCAGGGGCTGGAGAATGCGTTAGAGACTGAGAGAGAAGTGGAGTGTAAAGCAGTGGAGGAGCGTACAATCCTATGTTGTACTGGGAGGGATTTCTGCTTCTTGCTTGCTGTTGCAACACTGTGCATAATAACACAACAGGCCATGATCACTTTTGAAAGTAATGTGTGTACTGTTTACTTTGAATTTCAGATTGTCCCTTTTGTTATTTATTACGTCTAGCTCATTTTCCACTCGCTTCGGTGATACAAACAAATGTTTCCCGTGCCAACCAAAGCCCTTTAAATTTAAATTGAAAATTGGGAGAGGGGGGAAGTGAGAGGGGGAGAGAGGAAGGGGGAGTGAGTGGGTGAGAGAGAGAGAGAGAGAGAGAGAGAGAGAGAGAGAGAGAGAGAGGTGAGGTGAGGGTGGGAGGACTCAGTGCAGAGTTGAAGGAGTGCACAGCTGCGTCCACAGCTGTGTCGGGCCTTAGCAGGCCTCTCTCTTTATCAGCCTGATTGGTCGCATCTGGACCCATTGCTTCCTCCTTCGAGTCATCCGGGAGGGAGGGGGGTTTGGGGGGTGAGGGGGGGGTATAATATTGGAGGGTTCTTGCAGGCTGTGATTCGTCTACCTGGATGTGAGGGTTTAGCTAAAGGACACGTGGCCGTGTTTACATTCAGCGGCCAAGGCGAGCCGCCTTTCATGTGCTGTCGGTGTTTGGGCTTAAGGTGAGCGGCGCTGACAAACACACCGTCTGGAGTGCAGCACGGCTTCTTTAATCACAGTACTTTTCCTTTCCAGGTATTCCGTTTCTCCGTTTCCCATTCATTCGCTGCATCAGAGATTGGCTTGGGAAGAAAGCGTCGACAGATTGCTACCATTTACAGTCCTCCCGCCCAGAGACTACCCTAGCAGTTGCTGTCGTTGCAATTGTGCTGCTCCACCTCATCAAAATCACACCAATGGAAGTCGTAAAGAGGTCAAGGAAATGCAGGCCTGTGGTGGATAGAAGGAGAATGCTGTCATTGTCAAACAATCTGATCCAGCAGTGTGGATCTTCTTCCAATCTGTCATGATTTATATATTGACCTACAGACTGGTCAATCATCTATTTTTGTTTTTTTGGCTATTTTCTCTGCATAGCATTTGAGAAAGAGCACACTTTGCGCTCTCCCAAGTAGTGTTCTGTTTGTATGTACAAACCCATCTAATTAGACCATTTCTAAAAGATTAAGTGGGTTCACACCCAAAGATAGTTGCAAGATGCATATTATTATCAAAAATGCATCTGAAAGCAGACACATAAAATTTGCATAAAATTCAGGAGTTGCCATTTTCAGGTTCTAGAATTCCAAATGCTACCACCCATTTCATATAATCTGGTTGCATAAGTAGCTACAGAAATCGGTCATGGTATTCACAGTTGTGTTAAGCTATACAGTTGATTTAGTAAAATTAACATACAAACATCCTACTCCGATTTGTACCTCAACATAGAATAAATACAAATATATACAATAGCCTAAATGTAGGCAGTTTTGACTGAAGATGTGCAGGTTCACAGAATGCCTAGTAAATGCCTTACTCAGGGACAGAATGCCTAGTAAATGCCTTACTCAGGGACAGAATGCCTAGTAAATGCCTTACTCAGGGACTCGGGGACAGAATGCCTTACTCAGGGACTCAGGGACAGAATGCCTAGTAAATGCCTTACTCAGGGACAGAATGCCTAGTAAATGCCTTACTCAGGGACAGAATGCCTAGTAAATGCCTGACTCGGGGGACAAAATGCCTGGTAAATACCTTACTCAGGGACAAAATGATTAGTAAATACCTTACTCAGGGACTCAGGGACAGAACCAAAGATTTGTTTAGCTGGCTAGCTCTAGGATTTGATTTTTAAAAAAAACTGTTCATTCACCGGTCAGATGCCCTAAATGTTAGGCCACCTGCCACCTTAAGATATTAAAAAATCTACATTCGAAAACTACCGTTTGGCATATATAAGTTAAAGTATATTTAAGCCTCAAAGCAATGTACCAGCACTAATTAGCAGCACATGGTGAGTCATGTCCCTCTGTTCTGCATTGGAGATGTTGTGATCCTGATGCAGATTTTGGGCTTGCATGTCTGAACTGAGCTGACCTTCTAACTGCTCAGAGCCCTAATCTTGGGTGGATCGTTAAAGATGCATCACCTTCAACCATATGAGTGCCAAAATATGTGCTTCTAGGGTAAGGCTGGCATGTCTTGTGAAGAATGATTACCAGCAATTCGGGATGTCGTGGGTCTAGTCATTAGCTCACTTTCTTTCGTTTGTTCATTTGTTCTTCATGAAGTTTGTTCTTTCCTCCTTTCCCTCCCTCTCTCTCTGCATTGCTGTGGGCCCCCGCCCCTCCCCCAGAGGAGTCCGTTTCCTGCCATGTCTTCGCTGAAATCAGATCCCAGCCTGGCCCAGGCCTTGTTTTTCTTGGCGCTGGCCGCACACAGACACTCGCTGAGTTCTCTGGAGGCTCCCATGGGTTTCGTTCCCTTCTTTTTCTCCTCCACCTCCGACTCTCCCCTCTCTCCCTCCCCCCCACTCTTTCACATATGTTTGTGTGTAAAAGTCCTGGTCTCCAAAAAACGTTTTCCCACTGCAGGAGAGTGCACAGGGCCTGATAAAGATGTGTGAGGTTGTCTGCAAGTGGAGCTTGTTGATGAGGTGAGGCGTATTGTGTCCGTGGTTCCCCAGCCACGTTGGGCTGAAATGTGAGCCACTTCGGCCAGCACATATTTTAATGACATTTAAACATCTACAGATGCAATTTGAAAGAAAGAAAAAAAACAGGGTAGCCATGCTTGGGGCTTTTTTGGCTTTACTTTTTGCATCATTATGCTAAGGGTTGAAATCGTAATTTTGGTGGTGTTAACAGATTTCAGTGCGATTCGCCAACACAACTTAATTGAACCAGGCAGTGCTCTTGGGATTTCATGTTTTTGTCGCGCCCCAGCCAGGGCGAGCCGAGCTCGGCTGAGCGGGAGGCGTGCCAGCGTATTGTTTCCCAGCGCTGCTCTGTGGCTGTGGGAACAAGGTTGTAAAGAGGTTTGACTGACAGAAGCGTGCACCCTGGTCAGTCTGAGAGCTGTAGTCTGGTGTTTACATGCCTCCGGCCATCACACCACTTTGAGGGCCCGGAGCAGTTAAACTGCTAGTCCGAGTTAGTGCCATGAAACGACGCTCCGTCTCAAGAGCTACAGGCAACAAGGAAAACGGTGTGTGTGTGTGTGTGTTTGCCTTTTCCTGGATGAGCACGCAGTCCCTGCAAGGGTGGGGGGGCTGAGCTCATCTGCGACTTTAAACAGTTCCACATTTTCCGAAAGAAACAAAACTAGGCTGTTGCTCAGCATTTTTCTCACTGTGGGAGTGTGTATGCAGGCAACAGACGGCCGAGCACTTAAAGGAAGTACCTTATCGCCACACACCGCAAAGACATTAAAATCAAGACTTTAGGTCATGATTTTGAGTTTGGTTATCCCAGGCTGTTTACTCTGTGCTTCATTTCTCTTTGCTGTTACCTACAGCAGACCTCAAATCAAACCCATATGACAATCCACCAGGCTCCGGGAGTTACTGAGTCGAAAAATGACCCTACGCTTGGCTTTCCATCTCCTCCTCATGCAATGTTTTCCACTGACGATGAAGGCGATGCCATGGAGAGTGAGTGGAGCGAGGAAGGTAACGGAGAGTTTGAGGCCCGCCGTTGCATCACGTCGTCGAATACCCCCCTGATTGAGTCGTCACGCAATTAGTGCCGTTTATATGAACAGACAGGGCCCCTGGAAAAAACACCCAGCGCATGTCAACGACTGCGTCTCACGTCTTAGCTCCAACTGGCCGCAAGGTGTGGCACCGCTCGTCAAGTCAGGATACAAGTTACATGTTCACAACCACACCACCATCACCGATACATGTTTATTACCACACAACCATCACAGACACATGTTTACAACCATACAACAATCACAGATAAATGTTCATTACCACACAACCATCACAGATGCGTTTACAACCACACGACCATCACAGATACATGTTTAAAACAACACAACCATCACAGATACATGTTTACTACCACACAACCATCACAGATACATGGTTACTACCACAACCATCACAGATACATGGTTACTACCACAACCATCACAGATACATGGTTACTACCACAACCATCACTGATACATTTTTACCACCAAAAGCATCACAGATACATGTTTACTACCACGCAGCCATCACAGATACATGTATACTACCACACAACCATCACAGATACATGTGTACTACCACACAACCATCACAGATGCATGTATACTACCACACAACAATCACACAACCATCACAGATGCATGTATACTACCACACAACAATCACACAACCATCACAGATGCGTGTATACGACCACACAACCATCACAGATGCGTGTATACTACCACACAACCATCACAGATGCATGTATACTACCACAACAATCACACAACCATCACAGATGCGTGTATACTACCACACAACCATCACAGATGCATGTATACTACCACACAACAATCACACAACCATCACAGATGCGTGTATACGACCACACAACCATCACAGATGCGTGTATACTACCACACAACCATCACAGATGCATGTATACTACCACACAACAATCACACAACCATCACAGATGCGTGTATACGACCACACAACCATCACAGATGCGTGTATACTACCACACAACCATCACAGATGCGTGTATACTACCACACAACCATCACAGAAACATGCAGTGTTTTGCAAAGTTGCTGAGAGCTTTGAACATGACAATGCTGTGTTGTTGTTGCCGGGTTCTTTTTCTTCCTCCAGCATTCCCGCGGTTATTTATTAGAATCGTGTGATGTGTAGGGTGGGAGGGAGTTTTTTTTTTTTCGGATGAGACCGGAGATGCCCCCCCCCCTCCCCCCAGTGCGTGTCTCTGTTGCTGAGGCCAAATTAAAAGCCCCTGCATTCACATTCAATTAAAAGCTGCCCCCTGTGGCCACAGAGAAACAGCTGCATCGCCTCCTCCACTCTGTTGTGTTGTGTCTCATTCGGAGACAGAAAAAAGCCTCCTCTGCTCGCGCACACGTGCGCTGAGGAGCGGCAGGGTTAAATGAAAACCGAGTCACATGGAAATGTTTACACGAGAGGCGGCGTCCCTGACTTCACTCGTCCTTATCGCGCCTGTGTAATAAGGCACAATTATGGAATAGATAAGACAATGTGGACAACAGGCTAGTGAAGAAAGGAAGTGAGTAATAGCTTGTAAACAGATATGTTATCCCCATTCTTTGATGCAGAAGACAGAGTAACTCCAAGACATGAATAAGCCCGTACCTAACCGTAATTATGTGTTATTTGTTGATTTGAGGCTAGTCAGAATTTCCACAGTGAAAACACTGATAGATATTTCTCTGGCTGCGTTGTTGTTGTACTTACGTGTATTAACTAAATGCAGTTAAATGTATAGGACATTTGAACTTCGGACAGAGAGATGTTCTTGGCTCCTGAAGTTACTGTATTACAGTATGATGTAACGTCTAAGTATACAAACTCTGAACCGCAGTCTTTAAATCACAGGGCAAAGTTCATATGTTCCTGAGCTGGAGCCGTCTACCATAGTGAGATGGAATGATAACGTAGCCATGGCAGGAACGATAATGTAGCCCTGGCAGGAATGATAACTTACTACCGGCAGGAATGATAACTTAGCACTGGCAGGCATGATAACACAGCCCTGGCAGGAATGATAATGCAGCCCCTGGCAGGAATGATAACGCAGCCCCTGGCAGGAATGATAACGCAGCCCTGGCAGGAATGATAACGCAGCCCCTGGCAGGAATGATAACGCAGCCCTGGCAGGAATGATAACGTAGCCGTAGCTGGCTGCTCTGAAGCACTGGGAGGAGGAGCGGGGACTGCGATCCAAATTTAAACCCGTGGACAGACGGGTCTCGCCAGCCAGAGGCCCGCCTCATTTCAGTCACGCATCAGCACTGGCCGTCGAGGCTGATCTGCCTACTCACGTCTCCTCCTCTCCCTCCATCCCCCCTCTCCTGTGACTCCTCCAGCAGGCTCTGAATCAAACACTTACGCCTGTGGTAACCTCACGTAGTCGGCACACTGCGGCTAAAGCACGCTAGCTCACCCTTATCTGACATGTGCGCTGTTCACCTTATGTAAATCAGCCGTGGGATTAGCCCGTTCGTCTGCTCTCCCGCCCATGTCATGAAATGGTTGTTGCTTATCTGTAACGTCTGCGCAGTATCTTTGCATAGAAAGCTGCGGCCATGCTCACTGGGTGTCATGTTCTGGTAACAGGATGCACACTATTACAGACGTACGCTCACTCCCTCGCGTAAGCGGCCTGTACATGCTGATAGGAATGGATGGGACCCCTGGGGTCAACTGGAATCCTCACAGTGAGTCTCATAGTCCGTTTTGTGGTCAACGCCCAGTTGTCTAAGCAAGTCAATGACAGGACCTGAACTTGTCGAACTGCAGAGCTCGTTTTGCTTTCCGCCCACGTCCAAACGAGAAAGGGCTCAACGTAATTGGCATGGACACGTTGAATGAGAAAGAGAAACACCCTGTCTAAAACAAGGAAGAGACCCGATGGTTTAATAACATACGTTTCGGTCAAAAGGCGAAATGGATGTCTGTGTGTCGGGGTGTGTTAGAGCATAGGCCTGTGTGTGGGACGAGAAGCCTGTGCAAAAGGGCGGTCTCTGGGGGAGATTCTCATCAATGTCAGGCTGCCTGCCCAGCCACGACCCGCCGAAGCACTGTGGTATGAAACAGACAGGTTATGGGTGCAGCCACACTCCCCCACCAAATAAGGACAAGCTCTCACCCACTCACCATTCTGAAGAATGGACCCAACCTACAGGCCATCCTGAGAACCTCCAGTGCATGCCTCAGTGTTAAGTAACATGCACAGTTTTAACATACTCATCTCTTCTCTTCTCTCTCTCTCTCTGGCAGGTAAGAAAGACTACCCTCTCTTAAAGTCTTTGTGATCTGCCGTGTAAGTAGACTGTCACAGAGCGGATTCCCCCGTTCTCTGCCTTTCACCCGTGCAGGTATGTCTGTGATATCCTTTCTGGATACGTGTTGTTTTGACAGCCCCTTGAGTCGGTCTGCTTTTAAGACACCGTGTGAATTGTTAGTGGTGAGCTCACGTTCCCCGCCTCTCGATCCAGTAATCCAGTGTGTCAGTCAAAGCCCTGATTACTGGCACAAGACAACGATATATCCTTTTTCCTCGCCATCACACTGCCATGAAAAAGAAAAGCAACCATTTACAGCCCGCAATTTAGCGCTACCTGTATTGGCTTAGTGATAATAGAGACTTAACCTGTATTGACTTACTCCTTTGCATAATCCTGGCTAAAGAGTAACTTCCAGTGTGTCTATGATTACTACAAGGGCAACAGCATCGGGGTAGAAAGACCGGTTGGTTGGTTGGTTGACTGGCTGGGTGGCTGGCTAGGGAGCTCTAATCCTGCTGCAGGGGATACTTTGGTCTTCAGGAGGAGGGGGGAGTAAACCTGAGTCTCCTCTGTGGAGAGGGAGGACTTCAAAAGAGAGAAGTGAAGCTAGGCCGTGACGGCAGTGTTTGGGGTGAAAGCAGTAGCCGTGTCGATCAGAGGGGCCCGGGGTCATCCTGGTCACTGGGAGGATTTGGTCTTGGACAGACAGGCCACTCAGAAACACGCAGCCGGACAACACCTCTCCCCCAGACACTCCCCTGTCTCCCTCCGTAGCGCGGCCTCTTCCTGGGCGTCTGGGGGAAGCAGCCGGAGACATTTAGAGGCTGGTGATGGCAGCACTCCTTCTGTTCCAGGTCTGGCTGAGGAACAAAACATGACCAGCACAGCTGAGACAAGGACTCAGTTGGCTTGAAGGGCCTGAGGTACAGGACTACGATTCCCAGAGTTCATCTCTGATAGACCACTCCAGTTAAGGAAGGCTAGAGAGTCATGATGGTGTTAAATGAGTCAAGCGTTTCTATTTTTGCTCTGTTTTTTTTTTTTGCTTGACGTCAGCATTGTTCCACCGCACATTCAATTTGCTCTTACTGAATGTCCTGAGAAGAAACAGCTGCATACTAAAGGACAGAGATTATGGTTTAAGAATATTTTTAGGCTGCAGTATTAAACAGTCAAAATCTAATCTGGGTTCTTTATTGGGCCCAGTCAGACATCCAACAGTTTTGGGGAGTAACATACATCGTGAAGTAGAGACTGACTTTCAATGTTGTTCCTGCTCCAAGCCATTATCCACTTTGTCCAGACCACACATGTTTTAGGACGGATATTTCTGAAGATCTTTCTCGCTCTCTGTCTTTCTTTCTCTTAATCCCCACCACATATTGAAAAGAGAGCGATCACATTAACCGTAAAGGCATATTTTTTTAAACAGTCTATACAAACTTTGGCTAACTTTTGCCGCCACTAGTAAAAAAAATTAAGTAATATGTAAGCATGGAAATCAAAACATCCCCTAAAATCAACTCCAAATTTGATTTGATGTAAAACTAGCTCACACGCCCCATTAAATTAATTGATTTTTATCTGGTGTTTAAGTTTGGATGAGGTTTGAAATTACTGTTTATAGAAAACTGAACAAGTCTGTTTTCAGGATGAGGAATCATCGAACATTACTTTGAAAAAAATGCTCCTTTCTCCTTTAACTGCCCTCAATTTTAGCAGAGCAGAATCCTCCAGCTAAGACTCGTTTAATATTTATAAAATCTCTGATCATATTTGTTTTACTTCATGTTCTGAAATGAATGCCTTTCTTCCCCGGCAAGGTCCACATAAACATCGTTGTCAGGCCAACTGAATGTGCAGAACGTTAATTATGTTTATGTAGACCTAGCTAAGTTGTCGATGCAGGGGCTGCTGGGTAGGCGGAGAGTGTGAGGCTACGGATCCCGCTGGCTGCCATGTTAAAACAAACTGTGGTTGTGTGGCTGTAGCCTGGTCGGGAATAGGACAGGTCTTGTAAATATAGGGCCTGTCTGGGCTTGTTTGTTCTGGGGGTTGATGGGTGAGGTCATATTTAGCACAGAACAGAGGCGACTCCATAGTTTTTAAGCCCATTGTGTCATTTGGGGATCTACTAATGTTTAGTGCAAACATATCTATTTTGGTCTGCAGCCCTTGAGGTAAAGGAACAATGATGAACAATATTGTCTGCTGAGAAGATTCTTTCATTAAGTGTCAAGGCATGTAAATCAATTCAGCCTTGAATTATAAAGTTCTTCACTGCTGTGGCTAGCAGCATTGTAGTTGATTAAAAGTTTCCAGTGGCGGTGTCCGTGTCAGTGTGTCCCTGTCAGTGTGTCAGTGTCTGTGTGTCTGTGTGTCTGTGTGTCTGTGTGTCTGTGTGTCTGTGTGTCTGTGTGTCTGTGTGTGTGTGTGTGTGTGTGTGTGTGTGTGTGATCTAGGGAGATAGGTTCCATGCTGCTCTAGTGTCAGGCTGCTTTAGAGGCCAGCAAGAAGGACGACTAGCCAGTTATCATTTCAGCAGAGGACGAGGATGAGGACGAGACGATTCAGGGAAGATAATGAACCATTTAAGGCCATCTGCTGCCTCCCCACTTTTTATCTTGACTAACCTCCCTTTCTGAGTCCCCCCCCTCTCTTTCTGTCACTCTCCCCCTCTTTCTCTCTGGCTCTCTCTGCCCGCTCTCTCTCTCACTCTCTCTCTCTCTCTCTTTCTCTCTCTCTCTGAATCCCTCAGTCAACCGCCAGCCGCGGCACAGATGGCCGTGCCGGGAGGGAGAAGGTCTGATCAGCTGAGTTGATGATGGAGTTAGTCAGGTCACCACAGATTACAGCAGCTCCCACGTCGGCTGAGTAATGTCCCACTGATGGCTGGAATAAGTGAAGCTGAGCCCTGGCATTACTGATGGATAGGAAGTGATGGACAAGGAGTATTTTAGAAAACATCAACAGGACTGTGAATTGGACCACAGTTCTTATTACTCACATTCAACTGCTCGTTGATTATGAAATTGCAGCGTGGCTTCTATGACAACCAACATGGAATACAAAGATGGGTTTTATTTTGGTTTAAAAGGATGACTTGACGTTTTTATTTTTAGACATTCAGAGCTGAAAGAAGTGCCCCAACGCAGAGCAGCATTTAAAAATAAAAAGTAGTCATAGCTCACCCAGAGGTTTGGGTTTTATAGCTGTTCCATTAATAACTCAACTGCCACAGCCGGAGTGAACTGCTCGGAGGAAATAAATCCTCTCCAGAAAATTCTCTATACCACCAGAGACTTCGCTGTGACTGAGATACCAGTGGGCATTCGTTTTACAGATGGTTGGGGTTGAAAACACCTCGCTTTGCTCTAAATAAGAAATTCAGTCAGTGTATCGGCGGAAGAACGCTTGAAATCAAGTGAGAGTTGCATTAAAAGATAAGAGGGAGAGAGGAAGTTGATGGAAAGGTGACAGGAGAAGATGGAAGGAGAGAGGGCGCGAAGGCAGTGGAGAGGAGGGGAGAGGAAAGAAAAGTGGGGGTGGGTTGTTTTGAACCAAGAAAGCCTGTCTTTAGTGTACATTGTGTGTGTGTGTGCGCGTCCGTGTGTGTGCGCACATGTGCGGTGTCACAGTCTGCTTGTTAGTGCAATGTCAGATGTGTCTGTCAGTGACAATCTGCCCTGTTTCCAAGACAAGCCTCCAACCTCGTCTCTGATGATGCATGGTCTACTCCTCAGGTTATTACCTCTCTCCTGCTGCTAGCTTTAGCTCTCCGTTTTTCCTGCTTCAGGCTTTTCAATTACATTTTGAGTTCTGACCCCCCCCCCCCCCCCCCCTCGCCCCACGGCCTTACCTTTTTCTTTCAACAGCCAGACGCACAACCAGATTTTTTGTGGGAGTGTGTTATGGTTTTCAACACAGTTTCATTTAAATCCTTACTTAATGTCAATGAGCGTCCCAGGGAGAACTATTTCAGCCAGGTTATCCCTGTCGGTGGAAGAAAAGGTCTGCACTCCCCTCCGTCTCTACATAATACAACCACCCCACCTAAACCCCCCCCCCCCCCCGTATGCGAGCCACTTTTTTCAGCCAAGGTCCGCAACCTCCGCGCCTCACATTCTGCCCTTCTAGATACTGCAACTGTTCCAGAGGAGGGGGGGTCGTCAGATTACGGCCCACATCGAGCCCCTGTGCTCCTCTACCCCGGTGCATTGTAGCGGTCCGTTGGGGAGGAACTCCTTACCTGTACAATTCAACGGAAGGACACCATAAAGTCTGGCCGGTGAACGTGCATTTGAGGGAGGGTTTGAAAGAGAGCGGAGAGAGAGGAGAATCAGACGGAGAACGAGCGAGAGGGGTGCGTGTTAGGTCGGGCTAATCCCGGGCCTGGCTTTATCTACCTACCGGGCTTTAGGAGTCTGGCTCTGGCTCCTCCGGGGCTCCGCCCTTCCCAGGGAGGAGAGGGCGGGCAGGAGGGGAGGGAGGAGATTAGGAGCGGGGGGGGTTGGCTTTTTATTCAGCCCGACTGATCTGACTTCAAAGGTGGCCGAGGCAGCGTCGGGTATCCTTTCTTTCATTACCAGGAGATTTGTGCTAATCTGCGGGGGCACACCTGACGTCCCCTCAGCTCAGCCAGTAAGGGCTGTGTAATCTGTGCATAAAGGAGGCTTAATCCCGACGTTGGGGCTGCGTACTCCTGCGCCACTACCAGATCCAGGATCAGCTCCAGAGCTTGTTAATTTGTTAATCAGAGTCGGGGGTTGGAGCCAGGGCTGCGTGGATCACAGGAAGAGCCAGGTCTTTGACTGGCATCCTAACACACACACACACACACACACACACACACCGGGAGTGAGAGGGAGGCCATGTCAGGCAAACGTTGAAGTTTTAGTGTGTCTACACATAAACGTTAATAGCTCTAAACCCCCACCCAGTTGACATCCACAAGTTAATGCATAGGGGTTCATCCAAGATGATTGGAAGTGAAGTCCTCATCCACAGATGTTACTACAACGCGATGCGGAACGGAAGTAGGGTCTTCAGTATAGCAGACCTGCGGACAGTTAATTATTTATTCACTGTGGAGTCCTTAACATTGATCTCCACCTCCTATTGTAGCTCAACTACCGGCGAGCTCATTGGGTGGCTAATGACGCAAATAATCCATCAGCAGCCAATCAGGAGGTGTCCAGTGATGGAGAGTGGAGCCATCTCATGCACTCCCTCAACTTGAGATGCAAGGCATGAAATCTCTACAACACATTTTGTGATTACCTCAACGTCATGTGTTTAAGAGTTCATTTCCGTTTTATCGTCAAGTTAAAAAATAATCTTCTCAGAAGTTAAAGAATAACTCGTAATGGACACAGGTAGATCCGTTTTATTAGAGTGCATTGTGTCCTTCTGTTATGTAGTTTGGAGAATGGTAGCTGCGTGTGCTGCACTGTAGCAAAACTGTATAAAGTTTTATTGCTAATTGGACAGCATTGCAGGGTCCTTCAGGCTTTTTACTGGCACAAAAACAAGAAGACAGACAAGCAGAAAAGCACAGAAGTACAAAAGCAGACATGCTTTAGTGTTTTGGCTTGCAGGGCTTGCAGTTTCATTCCTATTTCCTTTAAGGTTTGTTTCCAGTTTAGTTTGGAGATACTTTAATTTTGTGGTGAGCTGAAGATGTTTTTCCTCGTACCCACATGGATCTGTCTTCAAGGCACATGAGGTCACATTTTAGGAAAACAGCGGCAGAGACAAAGCTGTGATTAAAGTGAGAAAACGCTCTGTAGATGTAGAGAATCCAGCAGCTTGTTACACCGTCATCTGACCTTTCCTGCTCTAACTCATCGGACCATTCCAGCGCACAGCTCTCACTCGTTTTGAGATGATTTCCCTGGACGGCCTCTGTGTCGGAAGCGATAACGTTGTGAAACGTTTGTCCGGAAAGTGCAGTGTGAACCACCCTCCCTCCTCCTGATCCCTAACCTTGCCCTTTAAGTTGGCTCTCCTTTTATTCATTCCTTGGGAATCTGTAGCAGATAGAAATCTGTGTCTGTGTCGACCAGAGCCTCGTCCTCACCCTTCTCCTCCTCCTCTCAGGCTTATTCATCTTCTCGTGACCGCCGGTGTAATTACAGCGTCCTCGGCTTAGCCATCACCGGGATGTTCTCTTTACTTTGGGCCTCCTTCCTCTGGCCTCTGTGGCTGAGCTCTCATCCCCCGGAGCGCTCGGCCGGGGCAGACGTGCGGTCACCACACTCTGCCGAACGGCCGCCGAGACAGCCGCGTGTACGCCAGCCTCGCCTATTCCGGCGCCAGAGACAGACTTGCTTTGCTCTCCTTCGTAGCGGTACATACACAGATGGGCTCTTGCTGAGGACCATACTAATATTTTGCAATGGTTTAGGGTGTGCGAGGACGAATGAAGCCATCACGCTGGGTTGGCATAGCTACCACATGCTGTTCCGTTCGCCCAGAGGATGAGTTGGTACGGAGGACCTGTTCTCCCCGAGTGCCACCGCTCTGTTGTAAGGAGGACCTGTTCTCCCCAGAACCACTTCTCTGTGGCACGGAGGACCTGTTCTC
>JACXGI010000298.1:41033-66005 GCA_016801175.1 Esox masquinongy
CTCTCTCTCTCTCTCTCTCTCATAATGAAGGATGGCAGACACATTTGTCGCCAACATCTGGGCAGGGACAGAGCTGAGGGTTAAGAGGAGTTCCTTGTAGTCTGTTTGTCTGTGTCTTTCTGCTGAGTAGTGGCATGTAATGCTGCTGAGATGCTAATTTCATGCATGAATCCTATCTAGTGCTGCGCTCTGTCTTTGTAGTTCTGTTGCTGTGCCCATTTTCCTCTCTCCGCGCTACTTTTGTTTTTGGATAGGCTCTCTCAAGTTATTCCATATACGTGTGATTAGAGCATATGTTCACTGTAGACGATGTGCGAGTCGAGGCTGGGAAGCAAGTTTGAGGTGAAGCACAGGCGGAAGGATTTCTAACAAATATTTTCACAAGTGAGAGGGGATTTACACGCTTTTCTGCCAGCTGTGGCAGTAGCATAAAACATTTATACGCTCTCTGAAAAATTGCATGTGTAACCGAAGCTGTCGTCTGTTAAATGGAGGCTCGGTTCGACCTGTGTCTCGAGCCGTGTGTTTTTCACAAGAACGTTTTTTTAACCGAAGGGAAACTGGGCTGTTTGTGTTTGAGGGTAATTCTTGACATCAGTCCAGCCAGTGTGGAGCGATGGATCGTGGGTGCCTGAGGAGGACTGGAGAGCCCCCTAGTGGCCACAGCCTGCACTCACAGCCTGTTCTCCAAGGACTCCACTACGGCCACTGTACATCTGCATTTACATGAGTCATTTGTTAGACACTCTTAGCCAGAGACACGTACAATTACCGCATTCATCTGAAAATCCACACTACCCAGTTGTTGTATGTATGTACACTGATAAAGTAACTGTCGGCAAAGTTAGTGCTCGACAGAAGAAAAGGTAAAATGATCTATTATAAAAGGTGTGAATTAATTATATCCAAGACTAGCTATTGGGTGTTTTTTTTTTCATTAGGTCGAGTTTTGATTCTTTTTACATTAGTTTGACTGTTGTCTGCTATGTTTGAGAATCAGCTGACTCACTCACTGTGTACGTATTGTGCTTAGTTCATTTAACACGCTTGTATTTATCTCTCGCCACATGAGCACATAACAAGGTATGATTTATGACTGCCGTGAAAGGTATAATTTAATAGTTTGTCTTCAGTAGGTGCTCGAGACGCTGCTGTCAAATCATGTTGGAAATAAACGCGTGCTTTTGTTTGGGATCCTCCCACCAGCCAGCGCCTTGCCTCTCCAGAAGGCACTGTTCATTTTGGCAGCTCTTTTAGTTGTTTTTTTGCTTGTTATTGTCAGTCTGCTAAAACTGTGGATGCCAGTCCGACTGTTAGAGGACAAGGCTATCCGAATGTGCACATGATGGATGTTAGCCTCCAGGGGATTCATTCAGAATTGGCGTAACATTCAGTTTAATCCCATTTCAATAAAAGCATTTGTTCCTAGGAAATAATGAACGTTCATGCAACAACTTATTTCAGTCATGTGCACATTAAAAGGCCTGATTCGATTTCAGCTGGCCTGTTAGTGAAATTATAATAAAAAAGGAGAGAGGGAAAGGCTAAAATACCTGCCAAGGGGCCATTTGCCTGGTTCTGTCGTGACGAAGCAGGGGCAGAATATATTAGATCACCTCCTCCGTAGCATCGCGTGATTCATCTGGCGGGCAGCAGACTGGACTTGTTTGTTTCAGAGCTGGTGCCATTCGGGAGGCCCAGTGTTGCGTAGAGGACTGGCTTACCAGAGTCATAGAGCAGGCTAGACAGAGCCGGCAGTACGTTAACTGCTCGTAAAACATTTCAGCGGCCTTTACGCGGTATCGCTATGGAGATAGGCAGAGTTAAGGCGGTGTTGTTTACGTCGGTCTACAGGTAGGGTGGAGTCCGCCCAGCCTGACGCCGGCCAGAGGGTCTCCTCCCTCGCGATAAGAGGAGGGCGCGCCGCACCGTAACTGTTGAGCTGACAGAGGTGGGGTTAGACCAGAGCATGGCCCGTTCTGACGGAGGGGGGCTGTTTGCTTTGCCTCTGCTCCTGCCACACTGTCGTGTTTAGAGGGAATAATAACTACACCGAAAGGACAACTGAGCCACTCAGTTCGGGCCAGTGCCCTCAAGCGTGTTGCCCGCCGCGTATCCGTTGACCTGCTGTGAGAACGAGGGGGAGAGTGGAAGGTTGAAGCTCGGAGGTGGACCTTGCTTGATTGCACTCTTTCAGTCCAGAGCGGTCCTACTTAGCGTCCTGCTCTCTCCCCCCCCGCTTGAAAGGCTGACTGAACAATGCCCGACCAAGGTCAACCACAGGTCACGTGCCGCCGCTGTCCTCTTGGATGACCTCTCCGCACTGACTTTAAGAACAGGCTGAAAAAGGGTTCGCTCCCGTTCCTGCTGGATGCACTCTTTTTCTATTAGTTCTGGCCCCGCGCTGGTGTAGAATATACGACTGGTTTGAAACTTGCCTATTTCTCTTGTGCTGAGACAGTTTGTTCAGAGTACTCTGAAGACATTTAGTCAAGGAAATATTGGGGAACATGTTTTATCGCAAGAGTATTTTAGACATTATACACGTTTTCACTGTCTTCAATTTCTTTGAATTCAGCTCTGCTGGCTCCAGATCTTCAGATAGGCAGCCCGACTGAGCTGGCCGAGGAACAGCTGTGGAAACAGCAGATAAGTGAGCTGCAGCAACTAGCGAGGGGGAGTTTGTGTGCTGGATCCGTGCAGCTCTTTGGAAGTGGACGTTTTCATTTCCTCTGGATGGCGTCGGCTGTTTAAACAGGTGGCGGAGGGACCCCCCCCCATCCAAACCCCCGCCCCCCGGGCCCTAAACACGTCGGCTCCACCCACGCCGTCCAGTTTGGACTCTCTTCAGCGTCACATTCCCCAGCCGGGAGCACCGACGAGCATCGGCGGCAGGCTCCCGTGTACGGAGCCGAGTGGCGCCGCGCCTCACTCTGCACCCCCGCCCCACTCTGCAATTCCTCTCATGATTGAGCGGCGTCCCGCTCTCATTCCGAGCCCGTCCGATGTGGCAGGCTTCAGATGGAAACGGGCGTCTCCCGGCGCGTTTTCCGGTCCCCCGTTGCGACGGTGCTGTTTCCGCTGTGTGCCGCTGGGCCGGGCTTGGACTAAGGACTTGGGAGCGCCTATTAGTGGGGAAAGTGAGCATCTGAATGCTGTAATTGCAGGAGGAGGGGGATGTGTGGGACCGTCTGTGTGTTTTCTGTCCCGTCCCCCCGGGGCAGAGATGTGTTGAGTCATACTAGACTGGAGCCATTGCACCATCTCTCCCTCCCTCTCCACCCATTGCCTACACAACCAGCTGGGCTGCAGAAATACAAACACACACATACAGACGTTTTCATGATGGGAGCAAGATAGAGACAGGAGTGTGGACAAGGGGATGGGAGGAGGATGTTGAGGAGGAGAAACAGGGGAGTGTGCTAAGTCTGGGGTGGATTGATGGCTGTAGAATCTAGCAAGTAAATACCAGGGAGCCCCTCCTCCCTCCACCTCTCCCAGAAGACAGGACTCTGGGATTAGGCCGCTCGCTGAAGCTGTTTGCACAGATTCTCAGTGTGGTACAAAATCTACCAGGGCGAGACCTGTCTCGCCAACCCTCAACACTTATTTTCAGTCTGTAGATCCACTTTCCTGTCTGTCTGCTTGTCTGTCTACCTGTCTGTCTGAGTGTCTGTCCACCTGTCTGTCTGCTGGCCTGTCTGTTTGCCTACCCACCAGCCTGTCTGTCTGTCTGCTGTATGCCTAGAGGCATGTATGTCTGTGTTTTCCTTTCTCTCTCTGTGTCATTTAGCATTTAGACTTCAAGAAAATTATTTAAAAAATGAAGTTAGTTTGGTGCAGGGTTCCTCCCGGTTGATGGGCTCTGAGAAAAATTGTACTCCCAACATTGTGTTGAAATTTTTAATCCAAATGTGTTGCCTTTCAGACTTTGCCTACCTAAACAGAGGAGTTCAGTACATGGCCAGTAGGTGTCACTATGACCTGCAGAATCTGTAGAGACAGCAGCATTTCAATCTGCCCTAATTTAATGTCTTCTCTCTGCCAAATGCTATCTCGTTTGTGCAGAGCACATTTAAAAACATCAGTGGGTACTGTAGAAAATTTGCCCAAATGATTTTTTTCTTTCTGTCTAAAGGACATAAATTAGTCTGGCAGAATTAAGGCACGAGGCGGTGTGGTAAATGGCCGGTATGGCACTACGAGCTGTTCTTAGGCTTGACCTATCATATCGTAGTGCCTGGACACAGCACTCAGCCGTGGTATATTGGCATTGTACCACAAACACCTGAGATGCCGATTTGCTCTAATAAACCATTTACCAATGCGGTTAGAGCCGGAAAAGGTGATGTGGTGTCATACCCGTGGTATACGGTCTCATATACCACGGCTATCAGCCAATCAGCGTTAAGGATTCTGATCACCTGGTTTATAATGGACTCTACAGGATGTCAAACAAAAATCGTCTCGTAAACAAAGACATCCATACAAACCAGTAACTCCAGAACACTATTGCAGGTACTGTGGCAGACGTAATCCAGTACATTTGTGGAACTGTGACCATGTTGTAATGTTGCAGTGCCTTCTCATAACAGCCGCTCCTGCCTCAGTTCCCCTCAGAGAACGCGAGAAGCAGCCGTAAGGCACTTTTAACCTCAAATAAATCCTCTTATTGTGGATCGTGACGCATAAATATTTGTTCCTGTATTTCTCAACGGGTCTGATCTGTTTGCTGGAGTCTGTGACCAGGCATCTATACTCGTCACATTACATGGCCTTCTGTGAATGGGACTGGAATGAGTCAAATCTGAGAGTAGTACTCCAAGCAGAGTCCAGGATGTTGTTTCAAATAAGAAAGGCATATCAACTCTCAAAAGCCTTTCTAGATATTTAGTTTGTTTGGATGTGGCATCTGTTTGTTTTCCTGTCCATGAACAGTCCTGTGAAAATGTAGGTATACTCCCTGGAAAGTTGTCTTTTTGTTACATTTTAGCACCCATGTAAGCTAAATTCTAACCACATTCATTGTTAAAGGTTACCCAATTTACCACACCGAATAAGTACTTACTTTTTCCACACTATGAAAATGCATTTTGGTTTATTGCGTGAATGGTTTCAAAGTTTTCACTGTGTTCAAATATGTAAAAAAAACAAACAAAAGTCATTTTTTCAGGGGTGCATTTACTCTTTCGCCTAACTGTATTTGTCAGCATTCATTGGTTGGTATATGCAGATGAGCTGATGTCCAGAGAGTGTGTGTCTGTGACAGTCAGAGTGTGTACAGTACATGTGTTGGTGGATGCACTGATGTCCAGAGAGTGTGTGTCTGTGACAGTAGGAGTGTGTATAGTACATGTGTTGGTGGATGCACTGATGCCCAGAGAGTGTGTGTCTGTGACATTCGGAGTGTGTATAGTACATGTGTTGGTGGATGCACTGATGCCCAGAGAGTGTGTGTCTGTGACAGTAGGAGTGTGTATAGTACATGTGTTGGTGGATGCACTGATGCCCAGAGAGTGTGTGTCTGTGACATTCGGAGTGTGTATAGTACATGTGTTGGTGGATGCACTGATGCCCAGAGAGTGTGTGTGTCTGTGACAGTCGGAGTGTGTATAGTACATGGGCGTTTCGGCCTGAGGGAGAAAGGCTCAACATGCAGATTGGTGATGTAATCAGGAGTTCATCTGTGCCTGCCTGTTGCTTGCTGAGCGACTCCAGTGCCACAGCCTATCCCCCCCCCACTCACAGGAATTGACTGAGCCCTATCCCCAACTTTTGCCCTCAGCCCTCAGAGCCCATTTGAACTGATAATCTTATTAGCGGAGTGAGCACACTGAGAGAACAAGAGCTGCTACTTCATCCGAGTCCTCAAACTCTGTACACATCAAGGGCCCAGTTAGAGTCCACTTGATGGATGGGTTGATGGAGTAATCACATTGCATAAACCAAGGCCAGCGGAGTGGCTGGGCTGGCTGAGGGGGAGCCACCACTGGGACTGACGGTACACGAGGGCATTTGTTCATTCTTCAAATGCTTCTACCACTCTGAAAACCCAGGTGTCTTTTGTTTTTATCTTCAAAAGATCGTGAGATTACTTAGAAGCAATTAAACGGCTGTCAGCAATGTTAAGAAGGGTCAAGGGAATTCCTGACATTTGGCGTTTGCGTTGACTGTTGGCTGAAACGCTTTGGAGGATCTTGATGAAATATTCAAAGCATGTTCATTTCTTTCTAAATGCCTTCCCCCTTTTCGTCTCCGTTTGCCCTTATCTCAGAGAATAAAAGACACAGAGAAACCATGAACGACAGCATGACCTTAACAGAAACATTTTCAGTGGACCATTGTGCTCTTCACAAGAGCTTCTGAACACTTCTGGGATCCATGTTGCCATAGTGACAGACAATAACAGCGCATGTTTCCTAGGTGACTGCCCCTGGCCCTTCCATGCAGAGTACATACTGTACATAAGCATCATTGTTAAGTCCTCTCAGATACTGTTTGCCACCCCTCCCCAGCTACTGGTTGAATCCTAAGGTCAACAACTAAGGTCAACAAGGTTAGGATAAGGGGCAATCTAATATCCCATAACTCTTAATACCGTTATTTCACAAGGGACCAGCTTCCGTGTTCTGTATGAGTGCGAGTGATTGGCAGCACAAATAGATTGCGATCATAGTGAAATACTTACACGATCGTAATGGATTTCAGCAAACAACAGCACAAAACAAAACATTGCTGCTTTACCTCGTATTCTTGAATACGTATTCCTTGGTTGGTTCCACAGCCACGTAGAATGCCAGAGACACACAACTCAACAATGTGGAAGCAACTAGGTTATCTTTGGGCATACCCTTAAAGACTAAAATCCTCTGTCACCCCTATGCTGCAGCCAAGTAGACGTTTTGGTAGTGGTCTTCTGGGCTCACCTGTTTGCCGCATTCAGCCCAATTGTCTACGTAAGCTTGAAGGAATAACCGCAGCATCAAAGTCCAGGGACTTGTTCTTAATGAGAAGCCTTCCAAGTCCCTCAAAACTAATGGCAGTCCTTTGAGCCCACCACAGAGCGGTGTGGGGCGAAAGGAGGGGTGGGGTGTGTGGGGGTCAGGTAGCACCGTAGTGGGGTCATCCCAACATTAACACGTATTACTTGACACGGAGCACAAGGCTGGGAGTTTGCTCGTTTGATTTCAGGTCAGTTGTGTGGTCAGGAGAAGACGCAGGACTCAAACACATTGGCATCCTCACAGACTAGCACTCTCATTGAAGTACGCGTCAATTTGCCTTTGTGATCTCTTGTGTCGTCGCATCGGAACCTACGGCTCTCGTTGGTGTAGTCGCTCTAGTTGAACAAGGCACTTTCATTACTGTTATTTTGACCACCGATGGTCCTGGATCTGTGACCCCGCTGACCCTGCTGACCCTGCTGTCCATGTCCTTTCACTCATTCGCCGGTACACTGAGCTGTGATTGGCACATAATGGAGACTCGCTTCTAACCTTCATCAGGAGAGATTGATCTTTACAGCCACAGGACAAGTCCATTTGCTTTTCACATGAGTTAGATAAGCCTTTATGACCCTTCACAGAACACAAAGCCAAGCTTCTGTTCTTCATATCCTGAAATAACCTCTTTGTACTCTGAAATACTTTCTGAGGACCTGCTGGTGGATACAATGTTTTTTTTAATTTTTCTTCCTAGCTGAGGATGTTGTCTCATAAATGGTGGTTCGCTGTCTGTAGTATGACTCGGGGTTTAGCTGTTGACGGCAGGTTCTAGAAACGGCACTGTAACAACTCCAGTCCATGGTACCGGTCCAAACGTTCTCGGCTGTGTCTCTGCGAGCCAGCTGCTGGGTAAGGGACAGGGCCATGGCCTCAGACCCCTCACCTCACCCCATCTCAGGGACACCCCCCCCCCCCGCCAACACAAGCCCACAGAGGACCGCTGTGTCAGGGGCCACGGCTTGAGTGACAGGTACAAAGTAACCATTCTCTGCCCCGGGGTCCGAGAGAGAGGCACAGACGCAGCCGTCACTCAGCCTTCCTGGGACAATGGTCCGGATGGGACGGCCGATACCCTTGCCTCTTTGTCTCTTTATTGAATTGCAGCCCAGGTTGTCTCTGTGTGCTCAGAGAGTAACTGAAAACATGTGACAGGGAGGATATGCCCCAGCCGGGAGCATGACTCGGACGGAGACACTCAGTCAAACAGACAAGTGGAAGATAATACTAGAGCACGGTACTCCGAACGCGGAGCTCCAGGCGTCTTTTTGTACACATAAACCCCGGACGGGATGACGCTTGCGCGCGACTGGAGGGATGCCTCTGTTCTCTGAAGGGCAGCAATGTTATGTTCAGTGCGATTTGCTGCAGGCAGAGATGTAAAGGCAAACGGCGGTCAGTTAGGATATAGGAGAATACCGACTCCCACACCCTGTTCTAAATTCTTGGGATGAGTGGACAGTCAGTGATGACACAGGCAAAGCATTCACAGGTCCCTCACATAAACACACGGCCTCTCTTTGTGAGATTAAACTCCAGTTAACCATAGGCGAACACCATGTCATTTCCCTGTCTGCCTCATTCCGGCCACAATATAATGACAGAACTCTGTTCCCAAACCTTTTGAAAAGTGTTGTCCTGGAAAAAGACCTGTCATACGCAGAGTGCAGCAATAGCCCATCTGTCTTTAATGGCTCACTTCTGTCACAATGACCTGCAAACACATGAGATGTGTCGACTCGAGACCCAGCAAATGAACCACAAAAGCCTTACCGAAAACGCCTCACTGACCCACTGGAACGAAAAGACTGTTATCACATGACAATGACATGATCCCTTTCTGATAGGAATTGCTGTATTTTTCCCCCCTAAATAGAATTAGGGGGAAGCAACCGTCGAGAGTCGTCAAAAGCTCCCGGGAGAAAACGAATGGACAGAGCAGTCAAAAGCAGCACATCATTAAACACTGGAATCCGGTTGTGCACAAATACCCTCAAATAAATGCCCTCATAGTAATGGTCGAATTTTGAATCCAAACTTTTGGAGCGTATAGGCAAATAAACAAATAAACTTTTCACTCTTCAGGTAATTACAATGGTGAGTGTATGTACACAAACACACCCATGGAAGAGCAATGTGGTGCATAATGGTGGCTCACGGGCTCGTCGACATTTGCCCCTTTCTCATTACTCCCTTGATTACCTTAATCCCACTTCTGAACCAGGACCTTTTATATACACCAAGGGATCTGAGGGTAAAAGGTCATATGGCCCCCATGATTGCTCTCCGCTCTCTTCAGAAATCACTGTCTCCTGATTATACATCAGGAATATGCCTCCCTACCCTCTCCTATGCCTCCCTGATCCTCGCTGTCACCTCCTCCTCCTTCAATCCCTCACTCGTTCTCCTCTCCCTCTGATGTAAACGGGAATATGTCTTTCCCTTAAATGGACTCGGCGTGTCCTCTTCACAGTGCCATTGCATTGTGTTGGGTAATGACAGCATTTGCCAAATACTACAGGGCAAAATGAAGTCTGAATGGGCTGGAAATTATAGGGCCAGACTCTTTAAAACCAGACATCTATTTCTCCCTATCCGTTTGAAGAGAGCAGGGGAAAGCAGGGGCTACATTTGTGGCTCTTAATATTTTCAACCAAACATCCTTCTCTCTGAGGGTCCGTTGTGGAAATAGTACTTAAGGAATTACAGTTGTGCTAATAACATGTCGCTCATGGCAGCGTACCGGAACTCAACTGGGAAACCACTTTATGACAATTTTCCCATCCCCAACTTGAAGCGAAATGTTCACAGAGATACGGTCTTTGGAAATTGAATGGCTTCAACCAAAATATTGGATTGTTTCAAACATCTTCACTGCTCGGTATGTCCAATATATTTTTATTCAGAAACATAAGCTGCTGATGGGCACTAATTACACGAGAAACTCAAAGACATGGCAAAACTGCCTACTTTTTTCATTCAGCTTGTAGTCATGCGGTGAACACAGCAAGTAATGATTCTGTAAAAGTGTTAACAATCAAAAGTGCATGGGGGAAATTAAAAGATTAAAGGTTATATCTGCTGTTACCGCTTAGCATTCATCTGTTTCATTACTTATTAATTAAACCTCATGCACTCCCATATAAAGTACACACACACACACACACACGCATACATTAACGGATGTATGCAAATATTAACATGCATTAACAGTTTAGTTGTCACACATTGACAAACTAAGAGCTTAGCCCTTGCTGGAAGTGAACGAGTTTTCAAAGTATTTAGTAACGACGTCTGTTAATTTCCCCTTTTCACTAAAAGGGTTAGTCGATCCCTTCGAAAACCACCAACCGTTCTGTTATCAGCTGATCAGGAGGAGAGGAGTGGAGTCGTGACGACGTGGACTTTGATGCCATGGGAGTTGCTTATTGAATTCACTTATCAGTCAAATGAGATTAGCATTGGCCTGGACAGATGTGACAGGGCAGGTCTGGGTTGTGAGAGACAGTCAGGTACATGAGGAGGACAGAGAGGAGTAGCCGGACTAGATTAGACAAAGCAGACTGCTACTATTTGTCTCAGATCTGTTCCTACTCCACGTGATTACCACTGGGAAGGGACAATGTGTGTATAGTATAATACCAATCACAATAAATAGTACGCATAACTCATCAGTCCTACTTCAGGAATGTCAGACTACATAAAACGTTTTTAAAATGTATAAATAACCCCCAGAAAGTCTAGCCACTATGTATACAGTACACGGCTGTTGTGCTCTCACTGTGAAGTAGTGTAATCCAATACAATATGGGAGTAATCAGAGGCATCACCAAACCAGATTGCCTTGGGTAATCTACAGCCCGGGGTTTACTGAATTTTCTTCATTCAGTAACAGCCTGGGAGTGAAAGCTACAGAGAATAAAACAGCTCCCTTTCTCCACATGACTGACCTGAAGACAACCACATTTGGGATTAACTTTGCTGCTTTTAAATGTTCTGTCTGTTATCAGATGCTTGTACTGAATCTTTCTACAAAGCAATATTAAAACTAAAATGTAAATGTGTTTGTTTGCTTTGCAGTGAGCAATGACTTGTTAAGATGAAGTATCTTTTATGTTGATCTTCAAGTGTCTCTGACAAGTTGGGTGGGGGGGTGACTTGAATCAATGTGCATGCAGCCTCTTGATAAGCATCTTATCAGTGTCGACTATCCAGATGTTTTTTTGTTAGCCCAGTCCAGCTCTTTCACTAATTATTAAACCTCGCGAAGCAGCTTTGCCATTCATCATCGTTGGCTCGTTGGTGATTAGCTGTCCTAGTTTAGAAGGCTGTGATATCACCGTCACATCTGTTACTCACCTGTCGATGAGGTGACCCTTCACTCAGACTTTTTATTTGGGAGAGCACTGTAATATAATGAGATGGAGCCTCTTCCACAGACCTGTCCAGTAGATGCCCACCCATTGCCCCAAAGACAGACGGATTGACCCTGCGGGGACAGGCCGTAAGTGAGTCCATCTCACTCAGCGGCCAGCGAGCTCGGTCCACGTCCGTGGCTGTAAACCCACCAACACAAATCCTGGGGCGCTGTCGAGATCTGGAAAGGAGCTTGTGGCAGTAGCCACTGTCCAGGCCAGTCCCTTATCCAGAAGGGAGAAGTGTGAAGCACATCCCTGTCGCTTGCCAATGTGACAGGGCTGAAATACGAACTCCTCTAATATCTTGCTTATTACCTGTGTTGACAAGCGGTATGAATTACCTGCCCTAGGAATGCCATGGCATTTGGGTAATTAGCTGTAAACAATGTTTTATGATACCCTGCTAATGACGATTGGCTGCCCTGGTTTTTTTAATTTTATTTGTACTAAAGGTTAGGCCGATTTTAGTGGCCTTATTAAGGACGTTCATTTTGCCAGGACCAGAGGTCCATCCCTTGCCGTGGGATGGTTGGAGTCCGGCCAGGGCTGGAGACATTGGATCTGTCAGCTCCCTGGGATAATCCATTACCTCAGGCTCACTCACTCACTGTTATCAACACTAACCAATTCATTTACATTTAAATCCATCCTGATCCCCAGTGTGAATGTGGCGTGCTGTAACTCTCCGTCTTTCCCTATCTTTCTGTGTCTCTTTCTCTCAGACAGTAACTTTTAGTAAAGTGAATTTATTAGAAGGAGCTTGGAGCATTGAACTCTCCAGTGAGGTAACACTGTTTATGTTCAGAAAGCTAACAAACTCTTAAAAGCGTTTGATCTGTTGTTTTCCTGTCTGGCACTGAATGAGATGTTTTCTGATGAGATATGGCATTTGGTGGTTCTGGGATTTTTGTCAAGTGACTTTACTTCACTTTCCTATATCCCACAAGATGGCAAATAGAGACAGTTAGAGCGAGGTAGCCCCTGCTGGATAGGCCTACAGTAGATGATGAAATCCCAGCAGAAATGATGAGATGGAGAGGAACTCTGCAATCTGAAGTTTCTATATTCTCTGGGAATTGGTAGGTGCCTCAAATAAGTCTTCGGTTTTTTTTTAGTTGCTAATACAGCATAGTTTGTTCACTCCCTTAACAACGCTTTTAAAAAGCTTGTCAGACGTTGAACAACAATATGGTCTCAATATACCCGCCCTTTAGATGCTGAACAGACGCTTGTGATAGCTGCTTTGCTAAGTTTTGGGTATGTATGATTTCAGAGGAATGGTAGAATGGTTGAAGATATGGGGGGGAGGTAATCCTGCATTCTTTTGGCAGGGGGGGCAGCTGTGCTTTGAAGTTCCACGAACCCAAACACTGTCCAATCGACTTTTCTTTGCTGCGGGTGGGGAATCACTGTGCAGGAAACTCTGTGTTGTGCTGTTAGACTTTGTGGCAATGTCACTGACGATGCTTTAAAGGGCAGCATTTTCAGTGGCATTGCACCATATCACTTTGAAGTGTGGATCGAAGACCGATGCAATCTGGGATTGCTTCTTGTGCTCAGAAACAGTCAGGCACTTTGAAATGGCTTTGCCGAGGTTATCTGCGGATTGAATGGTGTGCTGCAAAGTGCGAGCAAGGCATCTATTACGTTGCGGGAAGTCAACTTTGTATGTTCAGTGGGACTTCCTCTGTTATAAGGTTTTTTTCCTCATAATCCTCTTGAACAATGAACAAAGGCTTCAACTGCTGGCGTTGTCATTGACCGCAGAGCCGAGTCTGCCAACTGTGGTTGACATCTTCTAGTGATGATGGTCACGAACAGCTCCAGAAAAAATTAAGTGACCACTGCACCTTTTTCTTTCCTTTCCAAAAAAGTCGAAAAGGAAGGTTTTGAGTGAGGATTTGTAGCTCAGATTTCTGAAAAAGTTAATGCTGGTACTGATAGAAAGGTGTCAGAACACACAGTGCATCGCAGTTTGTTGCGTATGTGTAGCCGCAGACCAGTCAGGGTGCCCATGCTGACCCTTGTCCACTGCCAAAAGCACCTACAATGGGCATGTGAGCATCAGAACTGGAACACGGAGCAATGGAAGAAGGTGGCCTGGTCTGATGAATCACGTTTTCTTTTACATCACGTGGATGGCCGGGTGTGTGTGCATCACTTACCTGGAGAACACATGGTGCCTGGATGCACTATGGGAAGGAGTCAAGCCGGCGGTGTGATGCTTTGGGCAAAGTTCTGCTGGGAAACCTTGGGACCTGCCATTCATGTGGATGTTACATTGACACGTACCACCTACCTGAGCATTGTTGCAGACCAAGTGCACCCTTTCATGGCAACGGTATTCCCTGATGGCATTGGCCTCTTTCAGTAGAATAATGTACCCTGCCACAAAGCAAAAGTGGTTCAGGAATGTTTTGAGGAACACAACAACGAGTTCAAGGTGCTGCCTTGGCCCCCAAATTCCCCAGATCTCAATCCAATCAAGCATCTGTGGGATGTGCTGGACATACAAGTCTGATCCGTGGTGGCCCCACCTCGCAAGTTACAGGACTTAAAGAATCTGCTGCTAACGTCTTGGTGCCAGATACCACAGCACACCTTCAGAGGTCTAATGGAGTTCATGCCTCGACGGGTCAGGGCTGTTTTGGCAGCAAAAGGAGGACCTACCCAATATTAGGCAGGTGGTCAGAATGTTATGGCTGATCAGTGTATATGTATTTGAACCAGGTATGCAGTGCCGTAGCAGCTAGGTATGCAGGTGCTTTCCCGGTGAACTTCTACTAATGTTACTGTGGTCCATTATCAGGTCCCATTACTTGTTCAGCCATTGACTTCTTCCACACAAAGATTCCAGTGAAATGACAGAGACAACATTATTAGCTGATCTTCAATTAAATGGTTGTGGTGATTGGTTCCTGCATCGCTAGTCTTTGTTAGGAGGTATGGGTGTGTCTGTCTGAGTCACCATCACGGTAGAGCTGACACTTGTCTGTTCAACTATAATTTTCCAGGGTTGGACATGCATACACACAATGCCGGGTTTAAAGGCGGGGAACTACTCCTACTTACTTTACCTCACTCTGTTTTTACACCCACCCGCCCCGCTCTCTCTCTCTCAGCTTCCTCCTCACACATCCTCAGGTCTGGTGTCTCAATTATTCACAAAGCCGGTGTCAGGCGAAGCGAGTCCTCCGTCTCTCATATCCTCAACAGATTAAGGGGCTGATGGGTAAAGTCTATACCCCATAGCCAAAGTCAACTCAGAGGAGATACCACAAATCTCTTCTCATCACAGGCTACGCCTCTGTGGGAACCGTCCTACTGCCCCGACTTGGCCTCAGTCTTGTCTCCACAGGGAGAGAAAGCGACAATGAACACGTCAACCATGGAAAAAACACCAGGGATTTCTATATATTTATATAGACGTCTGTGATTTGGTGTTGACTTGACAATCAAACCCCCCCAAACCCCTGAGCACCTCTGCTGGTCGTCTGGATGGAGAATTACCAGACTGCAAAATGGAATTTTTACCGTAAGACATCGTCTCCTGTTTCCTCCTTCGCATGTTGCCACTTTGTCGCTCCCCTGGAGCCAGTCTTAACATTCTGCCCCAGCTCTCTCTGATCCCCTCAGGTCATGATAACCCCATACAGGTTAAGGTTTAAAGCAACGTTTTTTGTATTGAATGTTTTCCTCCGATGGATAGGGAGACCCAGGGAGAAAGCTTGACATTTTTCAGCATGGCATGCTAAAATGCTGAGGTCAACTTCCATTACCTCCGGGCACGGCCAAGGGGCCTGGCAGATCTACTGGGATGTTTCTCTGGTCAGCAGTCAGATAGGCAGTTAAAACCACTGTTAAATCTGCACCACAGATCAGCCCAGACACTGTATGTGGGGCCAGCATCCTTGTTAACCCCAAGGGGCACTTATAATAAATCCTCAATTAGTCTGAGCTGAGGAAGTGTTGAGCGGGTGTCCGCCCTGTGCTTCTAAACACATGCCGCCTTCGTCCATGGTGGTATTGTAACATTACCGAGTCTGTAACAGTCTATCATCTTGAGCCTAACATTGAATGGTTGTAGAAAAGAATGCACAACCCAATGCTCTCATCTTCAATCCACATCTATCTTCACGGTCTAGCATACAGAGAGAGGGACAGAGGGACAGATGAGAGAATGTGTGGAAGTCAAGTCAATGCGTGTCACAGGAAGAATAACATCCATCAGAAAAAAATGAGCTAAACAAAGTGAATGACTAAAAGACTGAAAGCATTTTTTCGAGGGAAAGCAGAGCTAAATTGGGATGTTTCAAGACTTATTTGAATGTCCACAGTTCCAGGTCTCTTCAGGTTCTCTTCCAGGGGTTATAGACTTATGCACCAAATCTCTTGGTCCTAGACTGTGGGATAGCTAAAGGACAACCTCACCATGTCTCTTGGTCCTAGACTGTGGGATAGTTAAAAGACATAACCTCACCATGTATCTTGGTCCTAGACTGTGGGATAGTTAAAAGACATAACCTCACCATGTCTCTTGGTCCTAGACTGTGGGATAGTTAAAAGACATAACCTCACCATGTATCTTGGTCCTAGACTGTGGGATAGTTAAAAGACATAACCTCACCATGTCTCTTGGTCCTAGACTGTGGGATAGTTAAAAGACATAACCTCACCATGTCTCTTGGTCCTAGACTGTGGGATAGTTAAAAGACATAACCTCACCATGTCTCTTGGTCCTAGACTGTGGGATAGTTAAAAGACATAACCTCACCATGTCTCTTGGTCCTAGACTGTGGGATAGTTAAAAGACAACCTCACCATGTCTCTTGGTCCTAGACTGTGGGATAGTTAAAAGACATAACCTCACCATGTCTCTTGGTCCTAGACTGTGGGATAGTTATTTACAAAACCTCGTCATGTCTGTTGGTCCTATTGGCCAGTGGACCTGAGGGAACTGCTGTGGATGTATTTGATGTGTTGGGATTCACCATTGTGAAGTGACTTAAAGACCAAAAGAAGAAAATTGAAATGTGTTGTAAAACTCACATACGTCCAGCGCAGTCATAACCGATAAAAAGTGTGCTCTCCGAGTGAAGCAGTCACCCGGGTGACCTCGAGCCAGACCAAGTCAACGAGCGTCGTTGGCTGCAGTGCGCCTCTGCGGAGCCCTCTGTTGCTGTAGTAAACAACACAACTGTTAAACTGGCCCCTGTGGGACCCCAGCAAAGCGCTACAGGGCTGCACTACAGAGACACCATGAATATGAATGACCCAGTCAGGCATGAAGCTGTGATGCACCTGGGACCCACACTTTTAAAATACCCCAGAGCAAATGGGGGGCTGGGGGGGGGCAACAAACCCTGCCCCATTCCTCGATCCGATGTTTACAGTGACAAGACACATGACATTATTACCTACGCTCCTGCTTGTTAATGTGTTGAGGGAGAAGCGATTAATGATGGCACAGAGATTGCGTGGTGTTGTCACGGCAACAAGAAATTAATTGGTATTTTAATGAATGCCGTCAGTGACTGCTCTGATTTGGAGTTACAAAAAAAAGTATTTCCATTGTCACAATCCTGAAATTAATTGACATTACTTAATAACACAAAGTCAAGCCTACATGCTCCTTTGTTCATCGTTTTGTTTCTATGTTGGTCTATGTGGTTCATACTCCATTGTGACTACTTGGCTGTGTCCTCAATTTGTGTGTGAGGCTGACTATTGACTGTGTAGTACATAGATCTCTGCTACTGTATAAACATGTCAATATAAGGTGTTTTGTGGTGAGTAATTGTGCCCTTTCCAAAAAAGTTTTTAAGTTTTGTCATTGCAGTAAAATTGCAATATCTGTAGTCAAATATGTTTTTTTTGGACTTCATATTTGCAACTTACTGCAGTGTTGTTACATTAATAAAATGTTGAGAGTTATGTTGTTCTGAGACCTGGTCAGCTTCTTAATACATGGACCTGATATTGAATGAATCTCTTAATACAGTGGGGTCTTTGTTCTGCTATGGAGTGTGAAAGAGATGCATAGTTTGTTCTCTCTAGAGCTCTCCACTCATCCCAGCCCCAGGCAGGTCAATACGAGGGTAATGCTACTTAACAATAGCACTGACTGGCTTTCATGGTCATCAACTACTTTAGAATCCACGCTAGTAAAGCCTGCTTATCAGCACACTAACCACTGGGACTAAATACAAGCTTCTGGACACAATAAGATTTATTACAAAAAATAATTTCTGCATATAGAGATTTCCTTCCAGTTTGCCTGTGGCAGGTTCATTATCCTTGTTTTTAGACTCTCTTGATATTACCAAATAATCTGTGTTGTTAGTATGTGAAGGGGGTTTTGAAAGCCAATATGGTGGGAAAAGACATGATTATCCACAGCCAGTCCCCCGAATGGTTACATTTCGGCAGATCTACAAAGCCGGGCTTCATCCTACTATATCGAATGGGAAACGGAGGGGGCTGTCCAGCTCTGAAGCAGGATTCATTTGAGCAGTGCCGTAGCCCGTGGTGAGCAGGCCCGGGAGGCAGGGGTAGGGATATGGAAGCCACGCTGACTGACAGATAGGGATCAGTGGAAACATCTGGCCTGAGGAAACAGCTTCGCTGTGCTCACGTACCACAATCGCCAGCCGCCAACACTCCACCAGACATTCATGTGATGTAGACAGGTACAATTCCAACCGGGCATTGTCCGCGAATGAGAGCATAGCGGACATGGGACATGGGATACTGGCTGGGGCCCCATTGCCCATCGTCTGAAATAATATTTTCCTTTCGCGATAACCCCCACAACCCCCTGGGGGGGGGGGGTCATAACGGTTAAATATTTATGGTCCGTTTCTCACTCAGCCTGTCATGCCATCGCGTCATTAACCTTTGCCACTGTGCTGGCGCGGAGCGTCGAGATGCCCTTTTCCCAGCACTCCCTAGCACATGCCTGCGCTGTCACTGACTGCCAAGTGACATCACCCTGGACGGGCCAGTGTCACTAATTGCAGGAGCGAGGCAGGCGAGGAGAAACAGGGGGGTTCTGCAGTGCTGCTCAGATAGGGGCGCTCTGTTTGCGAAAGGGCACTGTCACCCTTCACTGTGGAAATAACGGCCACCCGGCACCCTACTATCTGACCTTGATTGGCATTACGGTTTGGTTGGCTGCGTGGCACCAGAGCGGGCACCAAGGCCCATGCCAAGTCTGCAGTACTGGACCCCTAGCGTTTGCCAGCTCAGGCGCTGAAAAAGGGTAGCGTTCCATCAAGCTTGGGGGCACCACCGAGGGTTCAGAGAATGACTTGTCACCTTCCATCAGTCGCAGCCTTGGCCAGGGCTTCGTTGTCCATTTTAGGAATCAAGCGTAAACATTTAATGTACTTTTTTTGTGTTTGCTTGTTTGGCCGTCGTCCCACCCTTTAAAAGGAAAACGACATGTCGAGATAATTATGTTGTTTTTTTGCAGGGAGACTGCATCTGACAAAAGTTGTGGTTAAAAAAAAAAAGCTTCAATTGGACCCGGGACTCGAAACACTCCCCTCTATGCTTCTTTTGTTTCACTCCAACCGCAGATGTCTGTAGACTTTATGTGTCTGATCAGACATTGGAGGCCCTTTTTGGGGCCCTGAGCTCGTTGTCACCCCGCCGCGTGATCCAGATGAGATGCCTGGAACAGTTAAGACCGACAAGCTCCCCTGGCCCCAAGAGAAAATGTCATGTTTGTTTGCAGTGACTACAAAAAGCCTCCATGTCACTGACTTTGTCCCTGCACAATAGACTTAGCGATTGTTAATTAATGAAACTTCAGTCAGCACTGCTGCGCTTACACAACCCCCCCCCCCCAATAACTCACCCTGTATTGCTGTCCTTCATGGGGCAGCCTCTCATGCATATTCAGTGAGCGGCTGCTTAATATGCATGAGGGCGCGTATAAAGGCTGAGCAGTGGCGCTGGCCTCAGTAGGGTGAGCGCAGAGCGGAAGAGACCAAGAGTGACGGAGCGTGCGAGGCGGGGAAACATACACCGACCGGGGGAACAGGCTTGCCTACTCCTGCTCAGGCACATGGTCGCTGGCACTGACGGCTTTGCAGCGTCATGAATTCAGTCAGCTGAACCCGTTGGCTGGCTGAGAAGGAGAAGGGCGGCTGGACGCGGAGCAGCCTGGGTCAGGGACGCGACAGTTCCATGTGAGAGGGAGACAGCCTGTCCGGTCGACTGGTGGGGAACACTGGATGGTGAGATCCCTCCACCATGGGATGCAGCCTTTGTACCCTGCAGAAGCCTCAGGAGCAATACAAACTACTCTATGAAGTCTGCCAGGTACCGTAACCGAACCTCCCGAATGGCCCGACTTTGTTGTTCGGTCGCAGAGAAGTGCACAGGTTCTGCGATAACAGAATTTCGGCCACGAGCGTTTTGCTGTCCGCCACCGCTCTGTTAATGCGGTGACTGGTGCGATTCTGAGGTCTTACTTCAGCATTCCGTTTTGTAGGCGCTTGTGTTGGAGTTGTGTAGTTTGCCGTTGCTGTCTGTTGTTTTTTTTTTACACTGGCCCCTCTGCAGGTTTGATCCCAGTGTAACTGTGAACCATTAGGAGTAGTGGGGTTCTGGCTGGCTGGCTGGCTGGAACCCCTCTGGTGCTGAAGTACTGTGACCTCGGAGCTCAGGGTCACAGAGCTGTGTTGAGGAGGTCTAGTTAAAGGAGGCCTGATGGAGGGCTGACAGCTCCATGAATGTGTCTGCTAGTGTGTGCTGACCCAACCCAACTCCTTATTGTCCGGTGACAGCCGACTCGACCACTTTAAATTTTGGTTGACTCTTCCTTTTAAGTTTGTGTTTAACGCCAAAGCGCTTTGTCCGCACATTTTTCAGTATGATAACAGACAGGACGTGTTGTGTGGGTTAATGAAAATGCTGTTTTTTGTTGTTTTAAAAAAAGGTTGTATATTAACAACTAATGAGTCATCCTTCGTCCAGTGTTTATGTATTTTCACACTTCTTAAGTCAAAGTTAAAGCTTTCAGATGCAGAATAATTATTAGCATTCATCAAGCACATATAGAAGTCCTGTTGTTCAATGAAAGCCTATTCTGATCTAGGATAACACCGACATTGTAAAACATGGACATTTTTATTATCAGGGTAAAAACGGAAGTTAAGGGGAATAAAGGAGTGAGGAACCATGCGGCTATTCAAAGACCTCAGACATTACAGCTCATTCTACTACATTCTGCCTTCAGAGGAACCTAACAAGTTGACTTGTGTACAGTAGCTGGGAAGCAGAGAACATGATAATTTATGTGATTATAGATCACAGGCAGTAGTGATTGTAGAGCAGGCAATAGTGGAGACAGTCATTTAATTTTGACTCTTAATTTAAATCTGTCCTAATGATGGGAAAGGCAACGAATGGGGATGACCAAAGTTCACCGCTGATGTGTAGTTTGATTTGTGACCAGAAGGGGGGGTGTTTCACGTCACCTTTCCCTTGCCTACCTTTTAACTTTCCTCACTGCACTAGGAGTGAACATATGCCAATAAGGAGGACACGGCTAGAGATTGTCCACAGACAAAGCTTTAACTCAAAAGTGTGGCTTATAATCATGGGAGCAGAACACTGGGTGTGTTTAGTAGCTTTTCCTTTGTCTGAATTCCCTGAAGGGCTGCATCTCAATGCTGTCCGGGTATTCCAGTGAATGACTCAGCCGCGTGGCCTGGCGCTGTGGTGCGGCGGGCGGGCGGGCGGCGCGGTGGCTGGTTTAAACCAGGCTAATGAGCGAGCTCCATGTGTATCTCCCTTATTATCCCCCAGAAAGCTGTCCTGTTCCCGCCCATTAGTGTGAAATGACAGCCCCGACCCTGTCTCAGTGGAGTGTGTTTGGTCTGCTTTGATCATCGCCGGCCTGTCTCGAAATGACTAAAAGGTTTTCCCCCGACCTGGGGATTCTGGGATGTTTTTGTGATGCTAAAATGGATTCAGGGTTTTGTTAAATCAAACAACTGATGTGAAAGCTCCCTATCCTTCTCTGTTTCATTTTGTCAACCTCCAACCCCCCCCCCCCGGCCTCCCCACCCACCCACACACACACACACACACACAAACATGACAGCACTAGACAGTACTACAGGAGGGCAGCAACTTCCTTTGTTCATCTTCATCTGTACCCCCAGCAGGCAGGTCTGTCATTTGGCCTGTCAATAACCGTTGATTGGCGGGATGTTAGCTGGGGGCGTCCTAGCGTTTGTCGTATGGTAACTCCTTCCCCGCAGGCCCATGAACAGACACCTGAACAGACCAACCCGGCCGAGGCAGACGAAGACATCGGGCTAGTCCGCGCATCACATCAAAATCATCACCGGGGGCGAACCTCAGACGAGCCCATTCAGGAGCCGTCCACCCCGCCCCCGCGATCGCACAGATAAGGCTCCACACGTGATTAAACTTGATACACCTATTTGTATTGACGCGCCTTCGCTTGAATGACAAAATGATAAAAAACGACACGGTCCGCCCCGGGACCTTCTGTTCAATGAAAGATTAAGCATTATCTCAACGTGACATTGCCTGAAAAGCAAAAGTTTAGCTGTTCAATTAACCACTAAAACACTTTCTGTCTTAGAGAGATGGAGGGCAATTGTTCCAGTCCAGTTTGCGTGGCTCTATTTCTGGCATCCATCAGGGTAGAGTGGAGAGATGTTCTCGTTAAGCTTCCAAAAGCTGTTCGCTGTGCCACCAGCCATTCCTCTGGTTCTAAATGGAACCATAATGAAGCTCTTTGTGAGGTCTGTCTTTTTGTATCCACGGCTACTGGCCATTACATCGAGGGGTTGATGAGCGGGCTTCATGTTGGTCACTGACAGATCGTCTTGAGGGGTGCCTCTCTGGCCAGGTGAGGTTACTTCCCGATAGGACGTGTTCTGTGACAGGGAAGGCCGTCTCAGACTTCCTGACCAGGATGTCTTAAAGAAACATCTGCCAGAATGTCTTTAGGGTAAAAAAAAAGAAGGAAAATCTACTATGATGGTTATTTTATTGGCCTCTGTGTCAAGTTGGATATGGCTAAACATTCTGAAGCTGCAGCATGTCCCTCTTCCTGTCTTAAGTCCCTCCTCCATTCCTGAGCTGGGAACACACCACTGGGGCCTGGGCCATGTGGCCATCTCATTGGGGAGTTGAATAGCGCGCGTGTTCTCCTGCCCACGTCTTAAATTAAACCTGTGAGGCTGCGGCAATGTTTGTAGACAGTGGTCGGGGTAGAGAAGGTCCCGGGAATGATATTCAGTGTGGGTCAGGCTGTAGTCCTGTTTCAAGCACTGATAACACACACAGATCCTCCATGATCGGGGTGCCTTAGCAACACTTAGCCTT
Organism: Esox masquinongy; assembly: GCA_016801175.1. NCBI lineage: Eukaryota > Metazoa > Chordata > Actinopteri > Esociformes > Esocidae > Esox > Esox masquinongy. The sequence continues at coordinate 63,829 of JACXGI010000298.1, forward strand.
AGCACACTCAAACACGCAGCCACCTGGGGGTATAGCAGCACTCAGTGCAACACTGTGTTTGTCCATTTCACACCTACTTCTCCCAGACCAGGGAAAACATTACACCTGTTTGTTCCCATTCTGGTGGATGCGTGGTTTTTATTAACACTTACATTTCAACGATGTCACTGGGAATCACAGGAATCCCTGCTGAATCAACGAGTCGTCCGATAGTCCTGCCTGGTCAACAGCTCCTAATCTCTCCGAAAGTGGCCTTTAAAAGCTGTGGCGCCTGTCTCGGCCTCCTATTGGAATCAGGGCCTAATGGGAGCTCTAGCACAAGCCCCCTATTCAAGCTCTGCTCCAGAATAGAGCTGACCTCAACCAGCCAGTCATTTCTGATTGTTACAGTACTCTCTACAGAGGGACGGTTTGGGACTAAGGAGATTGATTCAGTACATGCATTTGTGATTCGTGACGCCTTGGTTACACACGGATCTTTCGCTCGTACTCTTGTAATATTCCGACATTCTTTTAAACGCGTGCAAGGTTTTTGGCCTTGCGCCAAAAGAAAGGTTTAAAGCACCACGCACGTCTTCTTTCATCTCGACAGGAGAGAAGGAGATGACAACGTCGGTCAAATGTTAGCCGACCCTGTCAGTGCCCCTGTCACTGACGACATGTCGAGCTCCAGGAGGGCTGTCCCCCTTTCTCTCCTCCTCTCCGCCACCCTTTTAATGAGGCTACATGCAGGGGAGACCAGAGCGGCCCTGTGTTCAGTAACGGGCAGGTTAAGCCAGGTGTGCCTCCACATCTGTTCAACACCGGAACAGGTGGCCCGCTCCCAGAGGGGAGAGCTCATCCCCGCCCCCACGTTCCCGTGCCTTCATCCCTGATGCCCTTGTCCCGTTGTCTCGGCCAAGCACAGCAGGCCCCCCTCAGGAACTGCCAACCACTGTAACACTCAGAGGACAAGTCAGTGATGAATGCAACAGTGTTTTCAGACAGAAAGTATCCCAGGCGGAGGTTTGACATCTCACCATGGTGTGCTTGTACAGTGGCTGGCTGGTCATGTTCTGCTGCTCACCGAGTGGTTATTATGAAGCATTGTTTTTCATTAATAACCCGGGCCCTGCTCTAACTGGCAGGCACGTAGAATGACAATGCTGGAGGTTATACCAATGACACAACGATTATTACATTTGCCACAAAGGCCCAGCCGATTCCGGAAATAGAAAGACATCATCATTTGGTCCCATGTGGATATAAGGGGTTTGTGTGGGCAGACTGACAGGCAAACAAACACACACACACACACACACACACACACACACACACACACACACACAGGATGTGGACAGACACAGAATAAGAAATAAGATGTCCCTGCTATCTTGCTAAATACACAGTTTATACAGTACACTACAATATCTGTTAAAAATTTTTAGCCATCTGTTCTGTTAAAAGCAATTACATTTTATGGATTCAGCTCTCAATGTCAGGGAAGTGTACTTTTGTTCACGTTCAGTTCTCAAAACGAAACCGATTCTTGCAATGTGTGTGGATGGTAACTATAACAGTTGCACAGCCGCCTGTCCATTTGGGTCGTATGCGGAAGGCCAGAGATTTGTCGTGTGTTTGGGGGGGGGGCTTTAAGCACTTATTAAAGCACACCGAGTGGTAGAGGGCCATTTTGATGCAGACGTTCGAGGGTCATTATTCCTCATTATGTGGCTCCAAAAAGTTCCCTCCTTGAACTGTTACTCACCAGGAGCCCGTCACATGCTGTTTTCAGGCCCTTGGTGTTCAGCGCGACTGCCATAACCAGGGTGGGTTTTATGGAGACCCGCGGGCCACCTGAGACTGTGTCCCCCCGCGTGGGGATGAGGAGATGGGGTTGCTACTGACCGGTTCTTGCGGCAATCCCTGCAGGAGGCCGCTCTGGGCCGTCAGTCACCATCATTTAAACAGATAGGTGGGTTTCGATTGGCTGTGTCTCTAGTGTCCATGTATCTTGCTGGCTGGAAGGAAATATGATTGGCTGCAATTCGTCCCAGGGGGTGGGTGTGGAGAAATGCTGCTTCTGGGCTGGCTGCCCGGAGCTACAGGGCTGGGTGTCTGCAGACCAGCAGAGGGAGTTAAGTTTCTCATCCCTGCTGCCAATGACTGCTGTCCCACCGGGTTGAGTCCTTGCTCCC
>JACXGI010000298.1:72063-131232 GCA_016801175.1 Esox masquinongy
CCCCCCCCCCCCCCCCCCCCCCCCCCCCCCCCCCCCCCCCCCCCTGCCCCCCCCCCCCACCCCCACCCCCCTTCACTTTCTCAATGAAGATATACATTTGGCCATCCGATGCCGTGTTCTCACGGCCGCCGCTGAGCCACAGTGTCTCCATACCAAACTCTCCCACTAGATGGTGGTTACTGATAGAGGCAAGGCCACTCTGGCCCGTAACCGGATGGATGCAGCAGAGGGGCTTGTTAGCTCCACGGTGCCCCTGAGCAGATGCGAGACGCTTCCGTCATTACTTACTCTGTGACAACGCCTAATGATTCTTCGCCTTCGTTGGGGGGTACGGCCTGTGTGCCGGGAATAATCACACGTCGCTGATAACAGGAACCTGACCGATGGGTCTGATGATGCGCATTCACAGCGGCGCGATGGGGCCGGAGGGAGGGAGACACGGGCTGTAGGGCTGTAACACCCCCCCCCCCCCCCCCACTACCGCAGGGCATTAATAAGCTTAGCCGTCACCAGTGCGGAGCCAGAGAGCAGAGGGAGGTGAAGTTCAGGATTTCCAAGCCAAAGACAGAGGCACAGCGTGCCGCTCTGACCCTGTCTCAGAACCAAGGTCCGTCTGTGGAGAATTTCCAGCGCGGAGCCGCCAATCGTATGGGCACAGACAATGACTAAGGATCCCTTTGATGGGCCTTTTGTCTAGTGAAGAAATGGAACAATGTCTGTGGGACTGGTGTGACGGCTCAACTTAGTGTTCATTTCGTCACCTGTTTTAGTCTTAGTTTGAGTTTTTATCAGTATGCTAAAACTCCGGAAAACAGTACAATTGTGGTTAGACAACGTTTTTTGTTTCTGCACATGATGAGAGCTGTGAGGTAGCCTAAATATGAATTATTTCATAGAAAATATTAAGTGACTAAAATGTGACTGAATGTCTGTCATTTTAGTCATTTATTTTTTTCCCCTATGAAATAATGAATATTTAGGCTACTTTTTACTTTCATCAAGTGCACAATCAAATTGTCCTTGTCCAATCACAGTAGGGTTGTAGACTAAGTTAAATGAAACTAAATAGAAACTGCCAAAATTAACAGTGTCACGCCTATTCCTGCTTTCTGCTTGTTTGCAGAACAATAACAGGTGATACAGTAGCCCTGAACAATAGGTCACTTTTCAGTCACGCTTACAGTGAAATTCCGCTGCTAAAACGTGCTTATCGATATTATGTAACATTTAAACACCATGTTGAAGTCCCATAACAAGGGCCTGAATAAGTCTGGCTAGGGAGCCGCTATGCTATAACAGCCCTGTAAGGAGAAAGTTACTGTAATTACTGTAATTACTTATTATATTTTCTGGTGTGGAAAGAGATTTCATGTTGTGTTTGTATTAGCCTTTTTTCACGTGTTTGTGAAAATCTGTCCATTTTTGTTGTTGATAAAACCCTGTCTGAAACCACAGTGTTCTGGTTTGGAGATTAGTAGAGATTTTAGTAATCAGCTGCCGGTTGTAGAGAACATTTCTGTTGAGTGGGTTAACCCTTTTTCCACCTCAGGATCCAAAACATAGGATGGTTATTATTAGGTCCGGAGTTTGTATCTCGCAGATTTCCGGAGGTGACTTGCGACAAACTGGGTATCGCTCACTTGCAAGCTAGTGGATCATTGTTCATCATGTCACTGTTCCTGGAAGTCTGAGGGCTTTGGCTGCACCCACTTGAAGGAGTCATTATTCTGATTGATGGATCATTGTGTGTGTATGGACCTATGTTGAACTCAATATACTGCCAGTCTTAGAAAACAGTAGCAAGTCTAACTCCTCAAACACACACACACACGCACACACGCAGCCATGTTCAATGTAGTGTTGTGCCTTTCTGTAGGAGGTGGATTTGTACAGAGCCAACATCCAGGACAAGCTTGGGTTGACTGTCTGCTACAGGACAGATGATGAGGATGAAACTGGGATCTACGTCAGTGAGGTAATGTGGCAAAAGGGCCAGATATACACAGCATTTTGAATTTATTGGTGCTGAAACCCCAGAGATGAATAAATGGTAAACGCGATTATACACGAGAACAGCCCATTTCCTTCGGAGCTTCCCATGTGCACTGCCGGCTCTAGCCTTTTGAGGGCCCGCAGCAGAATTTGATTTGGAGCCCCGAAAAAACAATTAAGAATTACAAAACAGTGTCACCTGGGATTGAATGTCTGCTTAAACAACGCAAAATAACAACACACGCTCTACTGTTCTCAATTTCTTCAGATTGACCCAAACAGCATCGCCGCAAAGGATGGCAGGATTAGAGAGGGGGATAGAATCATCCAGGTAAGAATAAAGAACACTCTCTTGAAATGCTTTAGAGAAATAGTTTACATTACCGTTTCCAAGCCCAGGTCTAATTACAATACTTGTACATCTCTTCTCCATTTAGATCAATGGCATTGAGATCCAGAACAGGGAGGATGCCGTGGCTCTGTTAACCAGTGAGGAGAATCAGAACGTCTGTCTTTTGGTGGCAAGACCAGAGATCCAGGTGAACTAAACAACCCTCTGTAGTACCAGGCACACAAAGGCTGTGTGTCGCAGTTTGTTTCTGTTTCCTGTCGCCTTCAATGGCAGACGCTCAAGTCATTCTTCACCTCCCTCCCTCCTGTGCCCTGTGTCCTATTAGCTGGATGAGGGCTGGATGGATGACGACAGGAACGACTTCCTGGATGACCTTCACATGGACATGCTGGAGCAGCAGCACCACCAGGCCATGCAGTTCACCGCCAGCATGCTGCAGCAGGTGGAGTACCCCCCCCCCCCCACCAGAGTCACAAATGCTCGCACACGTGTCACTGAAGATGAGCCAAATACAGACAGTAGTAGCGTTTGCCAAACTGCCAGAATGGCCACGATGGATGGGTAGTTCTGTATGTGTGTGCCACTATTGTAGTAGGAATGCGTAAGTTCACTTAGTCGCTGCTACAAAATAGCGAGATTGCGTCTAATAATGTTCGTCGAGAGACGATTCAGTGATCCGTGCTATTTTCTGGGGTTACAGAAGAAGCGCGAGGAGGACGGCGGAACGACGGACACAGCCACGCTGCTGTCCAACCACCACGAGAAAGACAGCGGCGTGGGCCGCACCGACGAGAGCACGCGCAACGACGAGAGCTCCGAGCAGGAGAACCTGGGCGATGACCAGACAACGGCCTCCAACACACTGGGCAGCTGCGGCCGCAGGAAGCTGACCTACAGCCAGGACACCCTGGGAAGCATCGACCTGCCCTTCAGCAGCGAATCCTTCATCTCGGGGGACTACGACCACGCAGACTTCCTGGGCATCCCCGCCGACGAGTGCGAGCGCTTCCGAGAGCTCCTGGAGCTGAAGTGCCAGGTGAGGAGCGCGGGGGGACCCCTGGGACCGCACTACCAGAGCGCCGGCGCCGGGGCAGCCGAAGAGGCGGTGGACAAGGAGCTGGAACTGCTGAATGAGGAGCTGCGTGGCATCGAACTGGAGTGCCTCAACATCGTCCGGGCCCACAAGATGCAGCAGCTCAGGGAGCAGTACCGCGAATCCTGGATGCTCCATAACAGCGGCTTCCGCAACTACAACACCAGCATCGACGCGCGCCGCCACGGCCTCTCCGACATCACCGAACTGCCCGAAAAGTCGGACAAGGACAGCTCCAGCGCCTACAACACCGGAGAGAGCTGCCGCAGCACCCCCCTGACCCTGGAGCTGTCCCCGGACAACTCCCTCCGCAGGGGCTCAGAGAACCCAGACGAGGCTGGCGCCGCCAAAGGTGCTGCGCCTGTCGGGGGTGTCCTGAAGCCCCTGCTGTCCCCTATCCGGGAGGCAGGCGGCCCCAGCAGGATCAGGCCGTCCTCGGCGGAGGAGTCCGAGTGTGGCCCGCAGGCGGATGCGAAGGAGCATCAGCTGAGAGAGCCTTGTCAGAAGTTGGCCCCGCCCCGCTCCCCGTACAAACACGCCCACATCCCGGCCCACGCCCAGCACTACCAGAGCTACATGCAGTTGATCCAGCAGAAGTCAGCCGTAGAATACGCCCAGAGCCAGATGAGCCTGGTCAGCCTGGTGAGCCGCGGGGAGCCGTTGTCCCCCGGAGATATGCCGGAGCCCAAGATGGAGTGGAAGGTAAAAGTCCGCAGCGACGGCACACGCTATATCACCAAGAGGCCCGTCAGGGACAAGCTGCTCAAGGAGCGGGCCCTGCGTATCCACGAGGAGCGCAGCGGCATGACCACGGACGACGACGCCATCAGCGAGCTGAAGATGGGACGGTACTGGAGCAAAGGGGAGCGGAAGCAGCACGCGGTGCGCGCCAAGGAGCAGAGGCAGCGGCGTGAGTTCATGAAGCAGAGTCGCGCCGACTGCTTGAAGGAGCAGGCCAACCTGGACGATGACAGGAAGGAGCCCAACATCATCGAACTCAGCCACAAAAAGATGATGAAAAAGAGGAACAAGAAAATCTTTGACAATTGGATGACTATCCAGGAACTTTTGACCCATGGTGCTAAATCGCCTGATGGCACACGAGTGTACAACTCCCTCTTGTCCGTCACCACGGTGTAGTAGGCAGGCCGGACAGGCCTGAAGTGTAATGTACTGTATATAGGACACTACCGGTTCAGGTAGAGATTCCTGCCCCGTTCAATGTGGCAACATTTTGTAAATATGAAAAAGGAATAGCCTTTTCTGAAGGACGTTTTGCCCACTGCGGTCAGATGGGAAACTCCAATTTGTTTTATGGACTTTGAAGCTGATCGACTTGATTGAGGATGAATATGAGACTGTTTTCAAATGTTTTCAATAACCTTTCTACCTTTGTGCTTGCTCTCTTGAATAATGATGATAGTGTTTTACAGAAATATGTGGGTCTTTGGAAGGTTTTGAAAGTGTGTATAAGACTGTGTGCCATAAGTAAAAAGCAGCCAACATTTTCATCTAAATTTGTATAAGCATCTCTTATCAGTATTTTACCGTTATGCATAACTTTTGCTTGTTGAAAGAAATACAGAAATATTTAGCTTCAAGGTCAACGCATATTGCTTTTTGAGAGGACTTTTGCAAATGTAACTAAACCTCATAATTTTTTGTAAACAAAACACTTTTTGGTTATTGATCTGGTGCTGTTTTTTAAAGGTGTACAACCAGTTTTTTTATCATCTGTTACATATTCTGCTTTCAAGAAGTGATATCATTGTGTATGTATCAGGATAGAGCAGGACATTTGTCACACATTTATTGAAATCAGAATCTTTCTGTGTAATTGTTGAAGCACATTGTAGTTGCCTTACCTACGTAGAAATTCATGTATCAAACAAATTAGCACAGCTTAGGAAATCCTTAGTTAGCTACCCAATTTGATGTCTTGTAAAATGAGAGAAATAATAAATTATTGTTTTATATTTGATGAGCTTTCAAACAGTTGTGTGGGATTTTTCATTTGCAAGAGGTTTTTAAATAGATTTACTGAGTCAGTTTAGCTAGATGACAGATGAGTGAAGGACAGCACAGTTTTATAACTTATCTGCATGTCATTTTGAAGACACATTGTCGAAAGAGCAATGTTTCATAGCGAATAGATATTGTTATAAATAATACAGGAAATTAATACTCCCTAAGAACTCCCTAATTGATTGATTGGTTTGACTGTCAAATTGAAAATACATTAATAATGTTGTATTTTGTCAACAGATTTACACTTGTCAACAGATTTACATACCACACAATAAAGTCCAAGTACTTTCGCCATTGTGGTCCTCATCGTAAGCTTAGCAGGGCAAAGGACGAGGTGACATGGGCGCTTAGTTTCATACATTGAACCATAGCAATATGCTGACATTTATATATGCATATGTACAAAATAATAAATCCACATCTAGTAAAATCCCTTCAATAGCACAGGGTAGTTCACAATTTTAATGACAACTTGCAGTAGTTTTTAAACCTAAGCAAAAACTGTTTTGTTAGGAGCCGGGAGCATGTTCCACTCTTCTACAGCTGTATAAAAAAAATCAGACTAGTATAAATCTTCCGGTTGGTTTCTCCCAGCACTGTCTTTACTGGTGTAAGAATGTAAGTCCCTTAATGTAGTCAAATAATGTTTTAGCAGGGAGACTATTCCAAACCAAAATTTGTGGGCCAATCTCAAATTAAGCTTAACTACATGTTATCAACCATTAACCAATGACTCTAAGTTGAGAATAGCCAACATGAGAAGGCTAAGATTAATAACAATTTATTTTTATCTGCCATTTGCTCTTAATGATCTTTGGGGAGCTTCTGTACCATTAACTGCAAGCATAATCAAAGTATTTTCAAGCTAGCTCTTAAGTAGCCTTAGCCTATTTTTTGGCCAAACATTTTACATTCTTGTTCACGTTGGCATTATCATTTAAGCATCTAGACACCTAACAGTTCTTGACTGTAATGGCTGTGTCCCCAACTAACTCCATTAGAGCCTGGTGATTTGACTAGTCAATCTTACAGCCCAGACAAAATCACGTAGTTTCCCCAAATGAAGTGTTAATCTGACACCCAGTTACTGATCTTCTCCAGGTCTGCACTGCGCTGGCTCTCTACCTCCTCTTGTTGTTGCAACAGATTTTCGTTTGCATTAAAAATATCTGAGAGGAACAGGAAGATTTCATATTGTTGATATATAACAGGAAAGGGAGGGGCTCTAAAACATTCCCTTGTTGCACTCCCTAGCTGATTAACTGGACCTCAGACAAGGTGTCATTGACATTAATCTGCAGATGCCTTCATATCCACAGAGGGCCTTTAAGATTACTTAATATGTACTCTGGGGAGCTCTTTTCACTATATCCAATGCAAACTGTAAATCATGATATTGCGCTTCTACCAGTTTGTATTTCCATTCCCTCTCCGTAGAATGAGTGAAAAGTGTAATGAAAAGGGGCCACTGGTCCCTTTTCATTACATTTGGGCGGTGCACAATTTCATTCATTTGGGCGGTGCACAATTGGCTCAGCGCCGTCCGGGTTGAAGTTGACAAGGTATTCCATGTCTCTTTGTCTTTGTGGTGAGCCAGGCGCTTGCAAGCTGGCTTGGGTCATAAGGCGAACAGGTGAATTTTTAGGCTGCCATTTTAATATTTTTCCTTAGAATACAGCTTTACTGTATTCGCCAAAAGGCAATGTTGTCCTCCCATTGCTCCTGTGTTATGCCTAAAGTCTAACTACAAACTTTTACCAATAATAATCCTTCTGTGGATTTGAGCGGCCTTTGGGGATGCTCTTCCCTTGTCCACTGACTACTGAGCAGGTTCAAATGAACACAAAGGTTCAAAGGTTGGATGTTCATACAGGTTTAAAATAAGATCATTTCAGATTTTTATGTGGTTATGGTGATGCCACTGTCCCTTCTTAAAATGTAATTAGCCATTATTGGCCAGTAGGTTTTGTCCATGTTTTTGTAATCACTTATGTCAAAGGGGCCAAGAAGATTGTGGCATCATGTTGGAGTGGTGACCACACTTGACTTAAATGACCCTGGCCTTCCATCTCTCCCACACACAACTCTTACAAAAAGTGAACAGAATGTTAACGTTAACCACTGTCTTATTTAAAAAAACTAACAAAGACACAGTGCATTTTGGGTAGTTCCAAAGATGAATGGGAATTAGTAAAGGGGATATGACTATAAGAGTAACCAAGAGAGGGGGCTCAGGTATCAGCGCTGCTCCTTAAGCCTGAGGTAAATGCTATGATTCATGACAGGGTTCAAGGCTGTGCACACTCCTTTAATGGGAGATAACAATGTCCGTCACACATTTGGCTTTGTCGCCCCCCGTGTTTTGTTTTGTTATCTTCAGAATGAATGTAAGTGCTCCGTTTTTCATTCTTTGTCTGTCCTCCTCTGTTTGGGCTGAACGACTGCTGTCATCCGTTAAAATGCCAGTACAGAAAAAAGCAGACGTTCCAGTGTAATCATCCATTAACTGATAAGGCTGGTGCTATTGCCGGGCTGGCTGGTGGTGTTGTTGAGTCTGCTGTTTAACTTCTTTAGGCTGAAAGTGGTACATTGGCTCTCAAAAGTATTCACCCCCTTGGACTTCCACGTTATTTTTTCGCAACATCAAAATGAATTTAATTTGCCACTGTTTTCGCCACTGATCAACACAAAAAAGGCACAATGTCAAAGTTACAAATAAAATCTGCAAATTGTTCTAAGTGAATTACAGATATTAAAAATAAAATAATTGAGTTTATGCCACTGTACGTCTTTCTGCTGAACAGCGGCTTGACCAGAGGCATATTTAGATATTGGTTGTCTGGTGGCCTTTTCCTTCTGAATATTGAGCCTGATCTCATAGACTACATGTAACATATGAGACATCTTCTGAATATTGAGCCTGGTCTCATAGACTACATGTAACATATGAGACATCTTCTGAATATTGAGCCTGGTCTCATAGACTACATGTAACATATGAGACATCTTCTGAATATTGAGCCTGGTCTCATAGACTACATGTAACATATGAGACATCTTCTGAATATTGAGCCTGATCTCATAGACTACATGTAACATATGAGACATCTTCTGAATATTGAGCCTGGTCTCATAGACTACATGTAACATATGAGACATCTTCTGAATATTGAGCCTGGTTTCATAGACTACATGTAACATATGAGACATATTAGGATCTTAAAATTGTACTCTTTCACAGTCTTGACATTTTACTGCCTTTTTCTTGACTTGATATCTTGAAAAGGAAAAAATATGATTATTTTCCTTCCAATTTACACAACCGTCTCCACATTTTGAAAGTACGTGTCTCAGCTTATTTTTTTTATCCCACCCCCAGGTTGGTAAAAGTACCACATACAACAATTACAGCTTTGAATCATTTTGAGTAAGGTATTTAAATTCAAAGGATCGGTATGTAGGATGCCCTGAGTCTCAAAAGATGGGAATTCAAGTTCAACTCTACTTAATGTTAACTAACAGGCTCGTCATTGGCATGAAGTTAGATCGGCAACAGCGCTTAACCAGGTAATGTTTTGCTAAATCTAACAAGTTAGCTAGGAAAACAAGAGGAGAATGGTATGGGCCTTCCACCAGGAAGATGGAGTCCAAAAAGTATATCTAACTGAGCACCTCACACACTTAGTAGCCCACCACACAAGTTTATAAAGTTAATAGTGGTATATATAAACATAATATTGCTATTGCTGTTTTGCATTTGCTATATGAATTCTTAATGGCTGCAGGTAATAAGAATTGTTTTTGTTAAAATGGTGCTGGAATAGTTCAGGCAGTTCTTTGCTTTCTTTCCAATATTCGGTTGTGTGATAAATCAAATGTATGAAGGAATGTATTCAACTATGGTCTCTTTGTGTGACCATTGTGTTCTAGTCTCAGCCGTAAACCTGGGCATGTACAGTATATGTTATGAATAACGGCTTTTTATGGTTGTAATGTGGAATTTTTTCACCTAGGCTTGGCTTCCCCCGAGATTTTATTGGCCAACCACCACTGCTGCATAACAATGAAAAATTTAACCTTAAATGGAACCTTGAGGAACACCAAACATACCTTTGATTTGTTCTGGGCCAAAATATCCACACAGAAGAACTGATATTTTTGAAAATAGCTGCTATCTAAACCAGACAAGAACTTTTTCACTTAAACCAATTTGGATTTTCAGTCTCTCCAAAAGAATGTGGTGATCGATGGTGTCGAACATTAGCCTGGCTGACATGGCCTAAGTTCCGACAGCGAAGGGAAAGATGTGATTCACTGGTCTGGACAAGAGCCTTTTGTAACCTTAATATTTGCTTAGGAAATGTGTGCTTTTACTTAGAAAAGTCCACTCATGGAAAGCAACATGGAAAAATAAACTCTGAAGAAATTTCTCAAGTATGGACAGCCATTGATTATTTCAGTTTCATTCAACACACGGAGAAGTCAAAAGACAGTGGCATGGGTTGTTCTAAAGTCACATTGTTACTTTTATCTTTTTATACCCCCCTTGTCAGTTCCCCATTCTCTTGCTACAGACCTGCGTTAGATACATCTGTAGCGGTGCCATAGATAAGATAGTTTGAGGCCTGGGGCATTCTGTTGCGGTAATAATCACATCTAGGAACAGGGCTTGCTGACCGACTATCTGTTTGCTAGCTTCCTCATCAATATTGAAAGTAAACATGACAGTTTGGTTTTGTGGGGCAGTGCTTTAGTAAAACAATAATTCTGATTTGTTCAATTTGAAATGGGGATATCCTACCAGCGGTGCACATCACCTTCATTATCAACATCTCTTGCCAACAACATCAAATAGACTTTTAAGTCATGAGGACTTGAGTCAGGTGTCAGCTAGGCTTGTCAAAGGTGGCACTAAACCTTCATACTCTACTAAAAGGTCATTCAGTAGCTTCACAAGTGCGGTATCTGTATTTTGATGGGGTTTAAAACGAGACTGGAGCATTTTGTGTGTATTATTTGTCTTCAGGAAGATTAGATATTATTATAATTTTTTATTTAGTTTTGAGAAATTGGAGATTTGATATAAGCCTATTAATTTGTTCAGGCTAGGCTTTGTTAGTAAAGACTTTATTACTGGCACTTTTAGTGAGTTTGGTACCTTTCCAGAGGATATGAAACCATTTATTATGTTTAATATAAGAGGGCCAAGCACAGGAAGTAGCTCCTTAAACAGATTAGTTGAAATAGTGACATATGGGAGGAAGGTTTAAACGGCATTGCTATTTTTGTGAATGTGTCAAGGGATAGAGAATTAGAACGCTTGAGTGTCTCCATTGATCCGGGGTCATGGGAGTTCTGTGCAGGAGACCTTAGTTTTGAATAAATATGCATACTTATGGCTAAGATGGCTGTGATTTGTTTTCAAATGATGATGATCCTTTCAATTGAAGAAATGTTGACATTTTGAACAATCCCACTGTGTTCATTTTGGCTCCAAAGTCCCTTTAAATAAGGTTAGTGGAATTCTATATGTAAATATGAAAGTCACCAAAAATGTGAATATTATCCAAACTAATAGGAATTCGGGGAATTCTTTGAAACGCTCTTTACTTCCTAGGAAATCTTTAATAACAGGAAATCTTTAATAAACCTAATATAATATAATGAAAGACCTTACTCCAAAAGGTTCCATAGGAATATAACAGGCCAAAATCATGTATGACTGAGTGATTGGTTGGTTGTTAAAAATATCAAATAGCACAGCGCAATCCCATTAGATAGAATCAACATAGTCATTAAAACTTTGAATATTATCTGGAATTCAGTGAGCTCTGTGGAAATAAGATTTAATTTAATCTCTTTAATTTAATCTAAATTTAATCTCTGAATAAGATTTAAGATGTGTGTATACAGTAGCTTTTAAACATAGACTAAACTTTTATGTACATTAAAATGTTGACTACACCTCAGCCTATGCAAGATGCATTAGGGGTTATAGTAGCCTCTTAAACCAGGCCTAGATTGTCGCTAGGTCTGAGGAATACCTACAGAATTTGGTACTGTCCCAATATCCGCACTTGCGCCCTTGTGCCCCTCAATTGCGCGTTCTTGTATAAGCCCCTCATAAGCAATGACTTTGATTGGGTTAACATGTTTTGAGACGTTGCTGGAAAAAACGTTTTTCCACACGACCTTTTGCAACAAAAAGTACCTGTCCCAATATTCGCACTACGACCTAAGGTCTTCCGCGAAGTGCACACTTGTTGAAAGTACACCTAGCGGCGTAAGTGCGCAAGGGCCCGAAGCTGTTAAGAGCAGAATTGGGACAGTTTTTCTTCTCCATTGCTTGTCGCCACGGTCACCACTCTTCCCGATTGTCCTACTTGCGCCAAAAAAACTGCTTTGCTTCCCCATTGGTTAGCTGTTCGAAACGTCACAACACTACAGGGTTTCTGGGTAATAGCCTATAGCAAAGTCAGGTCTGATGCACACTTGCGGAAAGGGTGCATTAAGTGCGCAAGAGGGCACTGATGATCACCCCTGGAAAAAAACACTACAGAATTGGGACACCCTACGGTCTTGCACCCCTTAGCGAGAACGCGCAATTGAGGGGCACAAGGGCGCAAGTGTGGATATTGGGACAGGACAATGACCTCAGTGCCGCAGTAGCTTGCTAAGTGAAGATGGCAGTGACATCGCCAAATAAAACCCAATCGAAATCTGTGGATGTATGTCGCATTTGAGGTGAACCGTATCAGTCTTTGAGAAACAAACAATCTTTTTCTAGGTAAATCGTCGTTATTGCGACTAAATAGACTACATTCGCTTTAGAAGATATAATAGAACCGGTAACGCTGACTAATGGGTTTTCTGAAGCAGTATTTGGCTCCTGTTGCAATCTTCTGCTAAAAAATAAAAGTGTGGATGAGGTAGAAATAATTAGTGGTTTTGTGAGGGGAAAAAGTTAATTCTAAACTCTGAAAGAGTTGGCGCGGCAGTCTCAACCCCCAGATGTACCAAAAGATTTTCGCCTAACGAATTTTCTCATCCTCTGCCTCATTTTGACCTGCGTATGCTGCTGCGATTCATTTTGCGTTCAGAACACAAACCTGATCCTCGATTATTGAAATCAGATGAGAAACCAATAGTATCATTGACTAGCCCATTTTCAGTTTCAGTAAATCACAGACTGTCCCGCCATGCTTGGTAAATTAAACTTTTACCATAGCAGGAAAGCACGCCAAAACATCTCTATTTTTCAGAACAGCATTTATGCTGAGAATTTGTAATGGCTTTACGGACCCGATATTTTGAATTGAGCACAGTTCTTCCCAAACAAAATTCAATTTTTCTTCCATTTCTTCTTTTCTGATATGTTGCAACCTAGGTAGGAACCAAAACCTTTCAGGAAATGTGTTCAAAGAAATAGTGAAGCCATGGTAAGCCCGCCTTCAATAAGCCTGTGAGTGGAGTTTTTTTGAAAACTAACATCCAATAGAAATCTTGCTGCTTAGAGTCAGCGGCCACTTTTTGCCGGACCGCGTAAGCAGAGCCGGCTAAGAAGAGCGAATGTCTCTTACTGAGTGACTGACTGAGTGACTGACTGAGTACCCCTTGTTAAATAGCGTAGTGGTTAGAGAAGCGGACTTGTGAACTATAAGTCCCGAGTTCTTATCTCCTTGCAGGCAAAGCGAAGTACGCATTATGAATTATTCCGTATAGACGAAAAACTTCGCTGGATAAAACCTCCAGTGACTACATTATAGTAAGTCTGACATTAAACAGTTTATGGTTATAGTGCAACTGTTTCTGGTGGATTTTCGAAGTACGCATCCGTGTATGCATTTTGGGTCAGGATAGACAAACACATTTGCTGGCTACAACATAGGCTACAGTAGTTACGTTACAGTGAGCCTTAACTAAAACTGTATACGGTTATATTTCGGTTAATTTCTTCTTCAGTCTCGCTAGCAATTGCTCAATTCTTATGATTATTCCTAAGAAGTTAGTAGATACCAGTAAGCCTATTACTGGCAAATAAGCTGTTCAAACGGCCAGTGGCAAAAGCTAACAGTTCATAGACGCTATTTGTGGTGGAGGTAAACTTAATAAGAAACGTTAGTCAGTTTAACACTGGTGAAATGTGTAATGCCGTGGTGTTATGGTTAAACACAGTGCCTCTCACGTGGAAGGCTCAAGTTCGAAACTATTGTGAAAAACGACATATATTTATTTTATTTCCACAATTCTCTCGTCATTTCACTTGATGAAAAAGTTAGTTATCATCACCTTTCTTGATAGTTATTGTATCGATGTCATTCACGAATGAAAGAAAAAAGTATGTTGTTATGCCATGAAAGAAAAAAATACGTACTTATGCCATGAAATGAAATAGCTTTGGCAGACTCGCTAGCAATTGCTCAATTCCTATGACTATTCCAGTAAATTAGAAGATACTGGTAAAGCCTATTACTGGCTAATAAGCTGTTCAAACGGCCAGTGGCAAAAGCTAACAGTTCATAGACGCTATTTGTGGTGGAGGTAAACTTAGTAAGAAACGTTAGTCAGTTTAACTGTATCAATATCATTCACGAATGGCCAATTAGCTGTTAAAACGGCCAGTGGCAAAAGAGGATTTGTTCATAGACACAAGAGGCTCTACTGACACCCATCAAACTTAGAGCTCTGTGGTGTAGTGGTTAGCGACACAGTCTTTCACGTGGGGGACCCGGGTTTGAATCTCAAGAGGGCAATACTTTCTATTGCGGTCTGGCTGAACAAGGCTTGCCTGGTTTCTTGTTTAATAGGAAAGTCTCTAGACCTCCAAGTCCAAGGAGGCCTGACGAAATTGGAGGTGTTGCCTCGCGAGTCTAGGGTTATAGTTTATATCCAGCTTATGGTTACTTATTTGTTAGTTGACTGTGATTGCCTTGGGTATAAGCAATCTAACATAAAGTAGTAAAGCTATTTGATTACTATCCAATTTTTACTAAATTATTCTCTTAAGTCATTGCAGCAACTCCCCAGCAGGCTCAGCAGATTTGCAGGGCAAGACGTGTCCTCCAATACCCATCTCGTCAAGCGGTTCTGGATTTATCATACCGTTCACTCAACCAGAAAGTACTCACAAGCATACATGCGTAGAAAGGAGAGCGCATTCACCAGCAAACAACTATGATTGAGCTTGGAGATGTCTGACCTTAAGTACCACACCAGCCACTAGAGTGCAATGAGACAAAGCAGCCCTGTCCCACATCCCACAACCAACCCTGGACAGCGCTGAGCTCCTGGTATGCTGCAGTATTGCCCTTTGACACAGTATTGCAGGTGGACTGTGAAGCCTGGACATAGACCACTGCGCCTAACCTAGATACGGCAGTCACAATCTCAACGGAGAAAACTGAGACTTCACTGACAATGCTAGGAACAAACTGGCTCCTTTATGCCCCCAATTTCCCAGCTTGTCTCATCACAGCAGCTTCTAATTGATTTGAGGGAGGTGAAGATAATGACAAGCTTTTCTTCCAGGCGTCTGTGCCAAGCCATTTTACCACACCACTCGTCCAGCCTGTAAGTAATGGGGCTCAACACGTGAGGGAAGGCTCACTAACCTGATGACCTCAGTTAGCTTTGCAGGAACACAAGCTGTCTGAGGAAGTAGCTAGAGGGCGATGAGACTAAGAAATCCCTGCTGACGATGCCTCCCCCTTGTCGGGGCTTTCCAAATTAGAGGCACCATCAAGGGTTGAACCTAGGCTGTGTTGGTCACCCAGGTGGCACAGACATGGCTCTTTTTGTGGATTAGTTCCAGAAAGAGAGAGAGTCATCCACAAATGCTATTAACTAGGAGAGACAGAATCAGTTTTCAAGCTGTAAATTAGCTGTATGTGTCTGCTTTACATCTCATTAATACAACTGAGAGTGAGCCAGAGATGAGTAGTCAATGCCCACACATCTTTTACGCACTGAAGCTATGTTGTGCTTATGGACTGCTGACAGTTTTATCTTCTGTAAAAAGGATAGACATTGACATACTAAATCAAATACATCAAATAAATAATGAAACCTGAACCATTCGGATTTATCACAGACAAGAGGTGGAGAGAAAGGGGTACATCCAGGTTTAATTACCAAAAATAATTTAATTGATGGTGCTTGTACTTCCACAAGATTAGATAGTATCAAAACTTGTACAAGTTTCAGTCATGTATGAGTGAGAGGGGTTGGTTGTTGAAAATGTCTGTAATTCAATATCAAGTGGCACACCGCAGTCCATCAGATGTTATCATCAAATTATTGTATGTTGACATTTGAATATCTGTAGAAAGAAAGAAAGGGTAGATCTGAAATGAGAATCTGCATTTCACTATTTAAAACCTAGGTTTTATTCTGTTCAGATTTCACTACTCAAAACCTAGATTTTATACTGTTCAGATTTCACTACTCAAAACCTAGGTTTTATACTGTTCAGATTTCACTACTCAAAACCTAGGTGTTATACTGTTCAGATTTCACTACTTAAAACCTAGGTTTTATACTGTTCAGATTTCACTACTCAAAACCTAGCTATAAACTGTTCAGATTAAGATTCAGAGGTGTTACTAACGAGCGTTATTTTGCAATCTAGAGTTCAGCAAATAATTTGAGACCCCTTAAAAAGTCTTCTCTAAGTGTTCCATGACAATTTTCTGGTTGAGTAACATTTCATACAGACATTTAAAAAAAAAATTATCTCCACAAAAAAACTCTAACACCTTCTCTTTTACACTTGATAACAAAGGTATTGTAGTGGCTTCGCAGTTCACAGTTAAGGATTTTAAATATTATGTGGAGACTGCATATTGCCATGACTTGTTTTCTTAAGGTGACACCAATTATTTGTAAATTTCCTAATTCCTCCCAGTGTTGCAGCACTTACTCAACTTGGAATTTGAATTTTTCTGTTTTCCAAACAGATCAGTTGGTGTTACCAGTCACGGTGAGATGTTACACAACTACTTTTGCTTCCCCTAGTCTCTTTAACCAACCACACTCCTCTGACTCTGAAGCTACTGAGTTGCAAGACCCTGTCCCTTTACAACTCCACAACACTTGACACTGAGGGCCAACTTAGTGTCTAACCTTGACCAAGTAAGCCAAAGAGGGGACATGAAATAGGGCAGGGGAGGGCAACCTTTCTGGCTCAGGGGCCACATCAGAATTTTGAAATTAAATGGACCAAATTAAATTTAAATTTAAAAATTAACACATTTTTAAATTTGTTAATCGTAAATGATTTGCAGGCCAGAAAAGGACAGCATTTTAAAATGTATGCAGTAGGTCCGTTATAATTTCTAAATAATTTAAATTCAGAGTTAATATTTTTAGTTCATCGACCCGATGTGTGATGTAAGTGTTCCTTTAATTTTTTGAGCAGTGTATAAGGAGCAGCTACATGTTGACTGGAGGGTGATTTGCGATCTCTATTTTGGTTGTCCAACGGAGAGATTACATCAACCCCGTGACCGGATATCGCAGAGCGTTCACAGCTGGTGATTTGCATAATCATGACATTGTCAAAATGGTTAATGGATTCCCAAGCCTAAATCGCACTGCTCATCGTTGTGCTGCACAGATCGCTTGTCGGCTTTACGCTGCCATTGGAAATGAATGTGAGTGGCACACCCACAGGGCTTGGCGGGGGCTGGTGTATCATGACCTTCAGTCATCTATTTATTAACCCGAGCCTGCTTCAGATGAGTTATGTTTGGACTTCAATTCATATGAACTTTGTTATAAATATCTATATGTATTTAAACCAACACACATTAATTTTAATCTATCACTATGAATATCAGTCTATATTAATTTATCTATGACTTTCTATAGATCCACGTCTATACAGAGCAGCAATCCATTCTAATTCAATCAATTTATTCATTTTGTGTAGCTATTTGTTTTGACTCCATTTTACACGCTGCCAGTTTTAAACAATTGCTTATTTTGCTATTTCCCCAGAACATATTTACTTCTAATGGCCATGGCTTACATTGGGAATTTGGGAGTTGATCTCTTATTACACCCCCTTCATCAGAATGCTTCCATTGGTGCTAACACTCACTCTTCCAGTCACCTTTGGTGCTAACATTCACTCTTCCAGTCACCATTGGTGCTAACACTCACTCTTCCAGTCACCATTGGTGCTAACACTCACTCTTCCAGTCACCATTGGTGCTAACACTCACTTCCCCAGTCACCATTGGTGCTAACACTCACTCTTCCAGTCACCATTGGTGCTAACACTCACTCTTCCAGTCACCATTGGTGCTAACACTCACTTCCCCAGTCACCATTGGTGCTAACACTCACTCTTCCAGTCACCATTGGTGCTAACACTCACTCTTCCAGTCACCATTGGTGGACAAGGGACAGAGCCTCTTTTTACCCTCTCATAACTTTGGTCCAGTTGTATACATTGGCCACAAAAAAGCAGTATTTTGGTAAACCAATGAATATTGTTATCTCCAACTTGCTGTATATATTTCCCTATTTTCATGTGATACCTCCCCCAACATTTTGTAAATAACATCCACACTAGGAGGCGTGTAGCAGCAGCCAATCAGTATAGGTTTTGAAGGATGCAAGTGTACCTTTAACCACAGGGCCTCTATTTCACTCTTTTTGCTGTAATGTGGCTGTTCATAAACTGCAACTCCGCTAGCATAGTATTCCTATCCTTTCTAAACAAATGCAAATTTTTAACCACACAGACTAAAATGCCATTTGCGAACAAATATGTTTTTTTTTATCTTTAGCATGTTTAAATAAAGTCATGACATTGTTTTGGGTGAGACATACTGTGTGCCAGGAGGACATAAATCTTTCTTACTACCTATTTGACCCTTGAACTTTCCATGGAGTTCAGAGGTTTCCTTGGTTGCCTTTGTTTATTGCCTCACATAGCCATAATTCACAGTGGTGTATCTTTCTGAGACTGATCTCTCCCTAATTCCCACAGTGGAGGTTTCAGGGGCAAATGGTTGTTGGTAAGAACATCTTGCTCTCTGTGGGCCCGCTCGATGGATTTATTGGGATACAAGCTAGTTCACACATTCCACCCTCCAGGCTCTGGTCAGCTGTATAGAAATTAAAAGTCAAATGTAATGTGATGAAATGAACAGAACGGACAAAAAAACATACAAGCAAGCACACACACGCACGCACAAGATAGACATATAAGAACTGTTCATGAAGCAACTTTTAATGCCTGATAATTGTGTAGCTATGCAATATCATGGCCGTTTATGAATATTATGTGTGCAGCCTGCTTGAGTAAGTCAGCCTCAATTAAATGTTCCCACAGCCCACACACAGACAGGACACGCAGGAGAGAAGTGAGCCATTTTCCAGACAGCCCAGCCTACTGGCCAGACCCAAAAGCCAACCAAAGTCCCCTGTTCAGAGGCATTGTTGTGAAGGAACTGTCAGATAGGAGAAAGGGCAAGTGTGGTTTCCTCTGGATCTCCTGGCTGCATCTTCCAGCCAATGTCATCAGAGCTGTCTTTAGACCACCTCTGCTTCCTTTTTCTTTACCAACACAACCAGTGGATCTAAGGACCTGTTCACAATTTCACTGAGATTCATGTATTTTAATGTAAACTTGTGAATATCTACAATGTTGTTTGTTACCTTCCAAGGTAAAGTGCTACCCTTCTGCTAGAGATACCCCCCACCAAGCACTGTAGTGTGAATATATTACTTGCCCAATGTAAATTGTAGTCATATGAGCAGTGACATACATTGCCTAGGTTCAGAGTTGGGGAGTAACCAATTTAAAAAACTGTAACTGTAATCCGTTACGTACCAGCAAAAAATATGTCATCGAGTTACCGATACTTTTGAAATACTACTAGATGATTACTTTTAATGCTATATCTACTAACAATTTAATTCCACAATTGTCTGTTTTTGGTGTTAAAAGCGCCAGATAAAATATAGATCATTGTGCGCGCCCTAGCGAAACATGCTACGCAGTGCATTCCATGCTTGGCATTTTAACAATCAGTTTTGGTTCTAAGAATAAAAGGGCATAAACATAACAGTTCGATGCAAATAGCAATCTTAACAGGTTGCCTAGCGTGCTTGCTATCTCGCTAGCTAATTAAACAAGTTAGCAGGGAGCAATTCTGTGAAGGCATTCTGTGAATTTGGTGTTAATAAATAGGGGGAAGATGAATTGGATGATGGAGTGAGGTTTGAAGATGTGGCTGCTATTCTTGAAGAGGTTGAGCAAGAACTTCTCATCAACTCCCTTCACATCAACGTTGTGTGTGTGTCTGTGTGCGTATGTGATTCCTTGTGCATTTTTGAGAGAGCAATAAGAGGCAATTCCATTTGAAATGTTTTATTGCTTTGAACAGATAAGAGACACATTCCCCTCCTACTCAGCCAACCCACACCCTACCCCATACATCACATTCCCCTCCTACTCAGCCAACCCACACCCTACCCCAGACATCACATTCCCCTCCTACTCAGCCAACCCACACCCTACCCCAGACATCACAGCTCCCTACTCCTCAGGTGTTGTTATATTTTTTTCTTTTTTTTAATTTCTGATTTAATCAGTGCTTCTAGACATAATGTAATGAATTAGGGGTGGTTCGGTCAAATTTGGGTAATTCAAATTTGTTCCAGATCTAATTCAGTGAGCCATCCTTTATCTGACTGGGTCTGTGGAAAGAAACAAGTCAAGAGAAAAAGAAGAATGAAGTTAAATAAAAAAGACCCACTATGGAGCTTGAGCAACACCTGAAATGAACCATATAAGATTTAGGCGTGAAACTTTGGCTCACATTGGATCATTTATTGATATTTAAATGAATTAGTGATTAGCTCACCATGACTACAATTTGGTGGGAAACTTTGTTACAGTATATGCTCATATTTCAAACAGTACAACCACCTCCCCCATCACAACAAAATTTACACTTTTAGAACTTTCTAATGACAATTCCTTGAATAGTATATTCTTTCAACAACTTCACAATGCCTGTAGCAAACATCTCATTAAATTTATTGCAACCAACCATTTCTCTCAACTGGTTGCTCAGCCAAGAAGACATACAGCCCTCCATTGAGCTTGACAACAAGGACAGGATTGAAATGCTAATCCAGAAGTTCAGCTATGGGGTGATACGGTACCACAGGGTGTTTTGGTCTGTCTTTGTGTTTGATGATTTCGCGCTCCTTGTCGTGCTCCTTCCTGCACTTTGCCATGGCCACGCACCATCTCCACCGAGAAACAAAATCCCCAGGAAAATAAGGACGCATCTGCTGCCTTCAGAACCTTCCAGCCGTGGGCTCAGCAATGAAAAGCAAGGAATTTCCTCTGATCAAAATTGAAGCAAAATATCTCCATGTGTGAAAATACATCCCCCAAACCCTGGAAATCGGAAACATTTATATACAAGTCATGTGAATCATGACAAACACAAATGAAACACTTGGGGCTCAATTCATTCGCAACAGTAAGTTTTTGAGCTGTGGCTCATTTTCCAATAGTAGAATTAATTCACAAATTGAGACAGTGTTCTGGTTATTATTCCACAGGACTCTACCAAATATACAGTGGCTGCATGTATTCAACCCTTTGGAATTTTCCCCATTTTGTGTTACAACATGGAATTAAAATAGATTTAATTAGGTGTTTTGACACTGATCAACACAAAAAAAGTTCATAATGTCAAAGTGAAAAAAGAATCTAGAAATTGTTCTAAATAACTAATACAAACAGAAAATCATTGATTGTATAACTAAAAGGATGTAAACCCTTTAGTCTATATTTGGTAGAGGCACATTTGACAGCAATTTCCACCATGTCTATTTGGAAGTCTCCAAAATTTTTGCACATCAAGACAAAGCAATTTCTGCCCATTCTTCTTTGAAAATTGCTCAAGCTCCGTCAAGTTTGGGATGATGAACAGCAGTTTTCAACTCCTTCCACATATTCTCAGTTGGATAGGCATCCGGGCTTTGACTGGTCCACTCCAGGGCATTGATATTTTTGACCACTCCAGTGTGGCTTCGGCTCTATGTTTGGGTTCATCGTCCTGCTGGAAGATGGATCTTCTCCCAAGTCCCAAGTCTCTTGTAGACTTCAGTAGGTTTCTGTCCAGGATTTCTCTGTACTTTGCTGCATCCATTTTCACAGGCTGTAGAGCCACTGTAGAGCCATTGTATGTCACTACCTTGTCTGTTAAACTGCAGATGTCTTACCCAAGGTGGTTTATTGACTATTATCAGCATTTATGCTTCTCCCGGGGATGAGGTAAACCTTACCAGAGGATCAGAAAGGCAGGGTAAAGTCCCTCAGACAGCTTCAACAGCCACACACACTCCTAAATCAACAGGGTTTGACACATTTGTTTCGTAGTCTATTTAGATGTAATTGATTTTGCATTTACCAATGACAGTCTCAAATGCCCTGGCTGCAAAGTTATGATGTATGGGCCATTACATGGTCAGTAATTGTAGTTGGCAGTCTTATATATGCTAATTTCCAGGACTATGGGGCGTGATGTGCTTAGTGTGCAGTCGGTAGAAACTTCATTGTTTCCCGCCATTGATTTAGGATACTAACACAAACCCTAAATGTGACTCATGGGCTATTGTGCAAATAAATGATCACTGGTCCTTTTGCACATTCTTCTTAAAGGTCTGGCACTTGCAGAAATAATATCGATCCACTGGTGCCATATTATAAGAAGAAACAATCCAGTCAGTTTAATTTGTCAGGCTGTTTACAAGATATTTACTGAAATACTTCCTGTTTCGCAAAGACCTCGGGGATGAGTGACATGCTTTGGAACATCAAGATAGTGCCAGCTGAGCTGCAACCAAGTAGATGAACCATTATATTGCAATAACAGCAATACAGAAAACGTCTTTTCTTTCAGAAATCATTTTAAGTCATTGTTAGCTTGTCTGTCGAAGCATGCAGCCCTCTAACTCCAGAAGAGCACTGTTGCACTTGCAGGAGAGCTACATCAAAAGGTTATATGGCTCCCCTCGAATGCAAGCTAGTACATATTGAAAACTAACAATTCCGCTAAGCTAATGATATGC
The DNA here is from genome assembly GCA_016801175.1 of Esox masquinongy. Classification (NCBI taxonomy): domain Eukaryota; kingdom Metazoa; phylum Chordata; class Actinopteri; order Esociformes; family Esocidae; genus Esox; species Esox masquinongy. Next base: position 94,635 of record JACXGI010000298.1, read on the forward strand.
TACACCTCAACTTTCGTCAAACTGCACGCAGAGAAATCAAAATACAGCTCCGGAAAAAATTGAGAGACAGCTGCAACTTTTTCTTTCCTTTCCAAAAAAGTCGAAAATGAAGGTTTTGAGTGAGGAACAGAAGGGTTAAAATTAAGAGACCACTGCAAATTGAACACTTCTGTTCCTCACTCAAAACTTTCCTTTTCAACTTTTTTGGAAAGGTAAGAAAAAGGTGCAGTGGTCTCTTAATTTTTTCTGGAGCTGTATTTGTCTGACTAAGTAGGAAAATATTCAAAATTTCAAAATCCTGAACGCTTTAATATACCAAGAGAATACGATCAGCCCAAGATAACGTTGATGGTCCTTATCTTTCTAAAACATTTGACTGAGGCAGTCTGTAATGATTGAGGTGGTCTGTAAAATAAATAAAATATCCTGACAGTGCCTATGCACTGGAATGGTAAAAGGACACTAAAACACCAATATCTAGATTAAGGACTCACTTTGTTATTAGGTTTTTTATTACACAGTCAGGGTGTTTGGGGACGTGTAAATGAATGATGTGCTTCATACAACAGTCTTTAACAATATAGATTTTTTATTACTGCTGATGTTTCCTTTTGAGCCCTTTTATCTGTTCCCCTTCTAGGAAGACATACTGTATAGTTATGCTATATACCTCAACAAGTATAGTCCCTACATGTATAGAAGACCAAGATTTCTCTCCCTCTCACACACACACACTCACACACACACATTTGTTTTTCCTGAAACCCACAAATCCACGTTCCTAATCCTCCATCCCTTAACCAAATTCTAATCTAAATGTATTACTATAATTAGTAATTGTTCATCAATGCATAGAAAACCCATTCAATGTGTTAAGATTTTCAGATGGCTCTAAGCAATCTAGCAATGTAGAACTAGTACAGTAGTTAGACTTAAGCTCCACCCTTTCCAATGACTCAACCAATCCCATTAATGTCTGCCTTTAAGGCAGACCTGCCTTCAGAAGATGTTTGAGTACGTATGACTGCCAATTCTGTTAGCTATCCATTTTTTTATGTTAGCTACAGTATGGACTGGAGGCAGAGCATTCGTCATTTGAGGCTCTGTTTTTAGATATGGCAAATTTCAGAAGAGAACACAAATTAGCTGCCTCAGCTGGCCCCCAATCAGCTTATTGGAAAAATATAACTACCTTTATTTTAACATACTCTTGGCTCACACTGGCCAAGAAGTTCATTGCTGTAGCATGAATTAAACATCAACATACTCTGCCTCCATAATCCAATGGCAGTCATTCTATTATCTCACAGCTGTTGTAATTTTAGTCAGGTCGTGTACAAAATATAATTATGTTGGCACTTAATTGGTAGGGTAAAACATGTTGTTGCAGTAACATGATGATATGGAGTGCTGTAAGACAGTGTATGTAGGGAGAAAACTCACTTCACACTTAGCAGTTCTAGTCTTCTTGGGCGCATTTCTCTTCAAAGGAATGCTGGCGGGAGCTCATTAGGGACTCTTCATTGCTTTAATCGAATAGCACTGACAGAAACTCCTATGTCTCCATTTGTCTAATCTACCATACTTCTGAGTTTTACACTCATTAACAGCTCTGTGACTGATTCTGTTACATCACCGCCAGAAACCAGGTGCGTTTAACATCAACTGGGTCCAAAAAAAGAGAACCATACTTACAAATGCCCCAAAGTGGTGGGAGTTAAACCGGTTGGATACAAAGACAACAGATGACCTGGAACAACGCTGGACAGTTAGACACATGCAGACACATGCATGAACACACACATACCACGCCATTAGAGTCAGCTGAGATGAAACCCCTGGGCTCTGCACAAATGACAAGGATTAGTGTCTTGCTTTTTGTTCTTCATGAGGATTTCTTTTTTGTCATGCAGGACTGATTACTCCAGCCATAAACAATGAACCGATTTCATTACCCTGGAGTGTCCAAGCTTGTACTAGAGACCCGGGCTTCAGGCATTGCTCTGAAGCCATCGTAAGTATTTGTGAATTAGTAAGACAACTATAAAAAGCTCAGTATTGGTGCTCCAATGTGCTCGGCTGTCAGCTGTCTGTCTACACGAAAGAGCAGACCATAAGGAGCAGGTGTCAAACCAGCTAATGATATGGAGGCTCCTTCATTTAGTCAAGAGTCCTTGTATACTGTAGGTGTGGATTTTTACATACAAGTAGCATGTTCACCCCCTCTGCTGGCTTTTCAGTATTTAAATAGAAATGGGCTGATAACCCATTTAATGGGGTGCTTCTACATGCAGTGGCAATTCCAATAAGTTACCTGAATGCCACCTGAACAGTAAGCAGGTGGCATTCAGGTAACTCACACCTACACAGTAAGCAGCACTGCCCAAACCTCAAAACCTCAGCCTAGGACAACTTTCAGTATCCTTTTTTCTTATAATATTCTAGGACATTACAGAGGGATTCTTAATATTCCTCTCCACTCAAAGGCGGAACGTATATCTGTATTGTATTTTTTCCACTGTTCCTGGCTAAGATTTCAGGTGCCGTATTTCAGACATAATGATGCAGAGAGGAAGGAGAAAAAAAGCTGTTTTCTTACATTATGTCTACAGTCTGAACTGAGAACCCTGAATCCACTCACTGGTAATGCAGTTTGCCAGACAATGAAATTTGATATTGACCGAACAAACATTTCATTCTTCCCTCTTATATTGTGCCTTTGGATTGTACAATCATACCAGGCAACTTCATACCTGACAGTTATTTTCTTGTTGTGATTTTTGGTAATCACACTGTATGAAGTATGCACAGTGATTTACAGAATTGACACCCGTTACTTGCAAATTAGTGACCTAGTCTATCAGGTCAATTCACAAACATCAGCGTTAGGTTGTAGCCTTAGCCAATATAAAAAAATGATGCACATTTAGTATGAATTAATGTGGATAACTTTGCTGTATCGGATCAAGCAGCCCCAGGAATTGAAGCAATTCCTATGATGTGTGGGAGTGTGACAACCTAGTGGGAAGAAATGTGTCACAGCTCCTATCAGTGACCGCACACAGCACGGGCTCTGCATCTTTATTTCAAGCCAGGGCAATCATGTTACAGCGACACTGCCTGGGAAACTAAACAGTGCCCTCTATTGGATGACTTAAAGATTGCACACCGGGATGTTTTCTGCCGACAAAGGAAAATGCCTGCCAATGGCTCTGATGTCCATGCATTTACCTGTGACTATATTCATACAGCAATGCCTCATATGCCTTATTGCTTTTATAAAGGGTACCTACATATGAAAATATAACATATTTAAAATAAATGATTGTATTTAATTTTGAATTTCACTGACCTGAACTATAATCTAAATCATTTTATGACCATATGTTTTAGGCTTTTAATTTATTTTGATAAACTGGTCTTCAGATCATATAGTTTAATTTTTTCTAACACTTGCCATCCGATTATAAAACAGCCTGTTCTTTCTCTGTTAATTTAGGAAGCAAACTTGCTTCATGAATACAAATGAAATAACCTGAGGCAATACATAACAGAGGGCTGAAAGCCGTCCTTGCGTCACTCCAGTGCTGATGCATAACGAGTCTGAAATGTGCATACCCATGTTTAGGTGTTGCATCTTGTTTGTCAGAATTTAATTCACATCTACAGCGTAGCTAATAATGTACGCATCAAACTGTATGCAGACAGATATACAGGCCACTCATGATAGAGTTTATGAAAATATCTTATTTGACAAATTATTTTATCAGGAGCTTTGGTGTTTTTTGGGGATAGATGGGATCATTTGCTTTTTTCAGAAGCACATAGTTCGACATACATACATCTGAATACTTGTTCTATTAATGAATTCAGCTGCTTCTATTCAAAATTATAATACTACTTGACTAATTAAGGTACAAGAACCAAGTACCCAATCTGACACAAAGAGTTGCATTAGCATGACAAGGCAAGACACCATTAGATTTCTTGCACCCCAAAAACACGGAGTTCTGCCCGATTGCACCGCCTTCTGCAAATCCACAAGCAAAATTCAAACCCAGGTCTTGCAGGGGGCAATCATACTGAATACATTTTCACATCCAATGGGTTGATAATGCTTACAAATGAGATTGTAACTACTATTTCTTTTTTTTGTTATCTTCCCATGTACTGCTCTCCTTTGTGACAAATGCCAAAATTCAGAGCTTTGTGTTCTCACTTGCATGGCTACTGGTCTGGAATTTTGGCATCTTCTTTGGCGTCGTGGGGACTTCCTTTTACCCAGACCTGCTGTTGATTATACTGGGAGTTAGAGTTTCTGAACTGATAACACTGTTCAGAAGCCCCAGCAACAACTAATGAAAAAAAATCGGAAAAAGATTGATGTTCTTAGAAGGAATGATGGCTTAGAGTATTGGCAAACATCCTACATTTAGAGAGATTTAGAAATGTTCTGAATTGTAACTAACCCAAATTTGATAAGATCTGGCTTCCTTTCCTCTCCTATTTAGACTGAACAGGACTGTGATATGTCTCATTTGAAATTATACCTTCAATGGACTGACTTTCTACTGGGACCTCATGTGCCTGCCATTTCACCGGGGTGGTAGAATGATAGGGAGGCGAGGTGAAAGGATGAACTGCAACACAGACTACCAGGCCATTTCTTGTAAGATTCCTCAAGGTCAGAGCATTGGCTTTGGTGCCAGAACATTAGATTTTCTTCTGTCCCTCAAGCAAGCGAAATTTTAAGTACTTTTTATCAGAAGAACACAGATTTTTGTGTTTTCCACTGTGTTTGGCTGGGCTGCCTCAAGGAAACCAAACCTGTGTTCTTCTATCCATCCTGTGAGATATCAATTACCATTTGGACAACACAAGAGAATCTTGTTAATGTTTATTGTATTAAAGATGCAGTCTTCAAAACATTTGGTGCAGGGGGCTATGTATTGAAGAATTGCCATTTTTTAAAAGGTAAAACGAAGTACATGTTATGGTGTGAATCCGCCTATTCCTGCTGCAAGAACATCAAAACCAACATTGGATAAAGCTATCAAATCAGCTGGTCCCGCCTTTCCCCTGCATAGTTACCTTCCATCAGGACCTCCATATCAGTTATGGTTATTTGGAAAAGTGTCTCTCAAGGACATTGGAAAGCAGATTATCCAATGTCCTGGAGAGACACTTTTATCTTTGATTCTCTGTGAGAAGAAAAATAACGATCCCTTACAACAACAGAAAACATTTCTAAATGTTTTTGTAGAAACCATTGCAATTTGTTTTCCAAATGCTACTACCATAAGCTTGTTTCAGATCCAATGCACAGCCTCCATTGGGTTTCACTGGATCCCAGTGATGGAGTAAAAGTGGGCCCCGTCTCTTGGCAAGTGATTAATTAGTTGAAGCACTCTTTGAGGTACTCAATTTCCATTTGCTCAATCATCAATCGTTTTAAAAATGAACATTATAAATGCATAAAAGGCAACCTTGTGCGAGTTTAATTTGCTTTTAGAATGTCATGAATAGTGAAAATATATATATACTGTATATAGTATATATATTTGGCAAAGGCTTATGGGTTGTGGATGAGTTTTGTATCATGTTGCCTTTGTGATGTTATTAGCAGCAGAGGCAATAATGAAACTAAGTCTAGCAATGGGCTGCCTCATATTTAACCCCTTAATCCCCTAGTAATAAAGCCAGCCCCTCTGGGCTCAAATGAGTTGACGTGTTAATTTACACAAGACAGAAGCACAGCAATAGGAACTGCTTGTATCTGTTTCATTTTGAAATTAACCCAGCTTGTTGGCACTTCATTTTCAAATAGTATGCTAGGGGTGAAGTCTTACTGTAGGTACCCACTTTAGCGCAATGTCTTGAGAAGAACTCTGAAGACACCTGACTAAAAGGGAAGAAATGTATAAAGGAAGCCAAAATTAAATTTCAGATTCACTGGCAGTGTCACTCCATAATAACCTCTGCCATTTGAAGAGGGATCAAATTTGATTTCCAACGCTTTATTCCCCGTTTGGTCTGGCATTTATTTCCCAGGAGACACCTCTTCAAAGACTACAATTTAACGCAGCCTCCCATGCCACAAAATCACTGCTGCTCGGATTTAAAATGTAGACAATCCACTCTATATTTCCTTAGAGCCTGGGTACATTTCGGCAGCTAAAAATCAGACACTAGATTTGCACAAAGGCACCTTTGCTGTTGAGTAAATATTCAAGTCTAAAATCCTCTAGTTTACTTTAATTCTCATAGCAGAAAGGCATACTGCAGCTTCAGAATAAAATAGTGTTTGGTAAAGGCACCAGTGAGACTACACAAGCAAAAGCTGCTAACAATTCTTACACATATTGTTTGTGGTTTTAATGACTTACTGCAGATAGAGGATGAAGTGTACCTAGTGTACAATAGCCAATCAGACATCAGTTGGTCTACTTAGAAGCTGTAGAAATGTAATGGTTCTTGACAGTGATATGGGGTCCTCTAAGGACTCCTACCATACAACCCCCTTTCACTGAGTTGGCGACAGTATGGTGTGATTTAAAGCTTCTGTACATTATGTCAGAAGGTCAGCTTGAATATGTGTAGCAGTTGAGGTGCTTTATCCAATATTCAAACGACCCTTTGCTGCAATCTTCTATCAACTTCGCTCTTCAGCCAGGTTCAGGGAGGATGGTCACTTACTGAAAATATGACATAGTGAAAACTGAAATATCACTAGTTGAGATTGTCCGTGTTTGTCTATAATCTTGTCTGTCCCCCTCAGACAATTCTCTGGTTTTCTTTATTTTCTCCATGCTTACGACAGTACACAGAATGACAGAAGATGAGGTGTTTTCTCCATTCAAACTGGATTAATGAGTAATTTTTAAATTACAGGCACCTACAACTCTCCCCAGTTAGTTCACTTCAAAAGTAAAGGACAATCGCACAATTTGCCAATAATATTGTCTGGGCCATTTTAGTATTCCTTTGTGTACTAAACAAAGCTTTTGCAAATAAAGCCTATACCCGGACAAAAAAAAAAAGAATCAAGTTCAGTGAAGAGCTCCATTGAACTTGATTTTCCAACTCCAGGACCAAGCTTAATCTGTGACCAGTCCAATAGACACTAAAGTTTGTTTTTGTGAACATTTACATAGCCGCTGACCAATCATTTACCTTTCCAAAGCTAGTTGTTTGAAGCTCAAACAGTTAGGCCCTCCAGACGTTTTTGTCTTCGGTCGTTGTTTCCTAAACTTTTTACATTTTTGGAACACTGCAAACGCGCACTCAATGAATTGCAAAACATTAACGTCATGCATAGTCATTCACACGAGTCAAATAGCATATAAGAAAAACATTTCATAAACAAACACGCATGGAGCTTACACTGTAAGATTCCAAATTGACTACATTATCAAATAACATACAGCTCATGACCATACAAACCAATTTTCCACATAAACTAATTTAGCTGATGCTCCAAACCAGAGCGACTCACATAAACTAGGGATTCCATATCCCACAAGACATCGTGAGTCTCTTCAACGTCCCCTAGTCTAAGCTAAACACCGAAGCAACACAGTATTACACTGCGCAATGATTACATGGAACTCGAGTCCACAATTACTCAAACACACCACATAATTACCATTAAAAGGCTGATAAAATAATTGCACAGTATTAGAGTGTTTTGGGTATATTTTAAATTTGTGGAACTGTCCCTCAATGTTTTGTATTGTTTTCTGTAGACAGCAGGAAATAGTTGTAGGGAGTAGCTGTTTTTTTAGCAGGAGCTACTGAGATGCAAAGAAACAGGTTCTTAAAACACATTTAGCTAATGTATGTTCACCCCCCATAGAGATGACCTCATTTAATTACCACTTAAGTGATTACAGTACATAAAAGGTGATCTCATATCAAGAGAGTAAGCACGCATAAGCTTTTTAAAACAGCTCAGTGGAAATGGATGGGATGCTGAGCTGGTAAGAAAGCATGAACACACATACAAATGTTAACATTTATTGCTTTATCTGAATACCCCATTGAAAGCATAAGCATTCAAGAGTATACACAGAAATTATACAATTATATATGGTTTCACAAAGGCAGTGAACACATACTGTATTACAATCTACAAAAATCTACTTTACAGAAATTTAAAATTCTAAATATCAAAAAGTACAGCAGCAGAAACAGGTGTAAAGTTGGTAACCAGTAACTGCTCTAGATATCTGTCAGTGAAACAACTTTGTGACATCACAATACAAAGCAAAAGTCATCTTTGTACTTACAGCTGGTTTTGGAAACAAAACAACTGGGCTGCCAAAAAATATAGTTTTCCAAAATAAGAGTTGAAATGTTCAGATAAAGGGTGGTGGTCCAACGCACCCAAAATGATATCTTAAATTTGAAGGTGAAAGGGAGCATGTTATATTACTATCAATTGTGTTGGTAGTGTATCATAGAAAAGACAGCAAACGCATTTAAAAAGGAGAATAAGGACACATGGAAAATCTATTTCAACACTCCTCCCATCACACAAGGAAAATGGATGGGGAAAAAACAAAGACAGATACCTTCTGAACAATCAATTTGGCGGCACATAGCTTAAAACAGTGTCTGGGCTGGATGCTGAGGCTTGTGCTTCAGTAAGAAACCAATTATGCTAGCTAGTTCATCTTTGGAGTGAGTAACTGACGACATAAATAAAGATGTTAGTAGGGCTCTGACCACGAGACAGGTTGTGATAACTGACTACAACAAATCTGTGCCTGTGTATATATAGAACTAATGAGGAAAAACAATAGCCTGATGAACACACCATTCTATCAGCACAGCTACAAACATCATCTGCAACCGCAAAAACTGATGAAGGCCAAAACAAAGACCTGTTGAGACTACAAACCTTTACTTGAAAGTGTAGGGGAAGAAAAAGAAATAAGTCCAGTTTAAAAATTTTCGATTGAAAATAAAATGTGTATGCCCACATTAATGACAGGCTGTCATTTCGAGGAGTGCCCAAAATGCAGACAAGGCGTGAAGCAGGGCTATTCAACTCCAGTCCTGGAGGGCCCCCACACTTGTGGTCTATATCCCTTCCTTCTAATCAGACACAGGACTCAGACCTGGGAGACCCACTGAGCACAATTAAGTACCAGATAGAAACAAAAACCAGAAGTGTTTCTGCCCTCAGGGACCAGGAGTTGAATATTCCTGGCGTAAAGTATCTGTGGGACCAGGATGGAGCAGCCCCTTCGCCGTTGACACTCAAGCCGGACTTGAGGACAGACGTTCTTAATGGTCGACAGATGGACACAGGCGTCTCGTTAGTCCTGCTCCATGGGCTCCTCACTGGTCCCCGTGTCCGGGCCACAGCTCACCACAGTGCCCCCTGCAGGCGGCTCGGGAGTACTGCTGGTGGGGGCGGGGGCTGACTCGTCCCTGGATCCGCTCTCACTGCTAGCGGCGCTACTGCTGCTGCTGACCGGGTCACTGCCCTCATGGCTGTCCTGGGTCCCAGGGTTCTCTGAGACACCAGCAGGGGGCTGCTGCTCTGACTGGTCCATGTCGTTACCTTCCTCCTGAGAGCCACATGGCACCTCCCGCTCAGCCGGCTCCTGCTCCCCAGACTCTGCCGACGGCTCCGACTGGGTACTTGATGGTTCTGCGGACAAAAAAGGACACCCAAAGTGAACATTTCTGTTAGACATGTCTATGTGAATAATTTAGCAGACACTCATTCAGAGCGACTTACAGTATTGAGTGTGTACATTGGTTGTCATACCCACAACTCTGTGGTTTCAAGTGCCGTGCTGTAGCAACTGCCCTACAGAGTCCCCATATGTTGTATGTTAGGAACAGTTTTAAGGATGGTTGTAAATCAAGCACGCTGCCAAATGGAACTTTTCATGCAATTCTGCAAATTCAGGCAACTCCAGTAGGGTATATGAAGAAACAGATTAAGCAAGGTGACTTTGGTCAACTCAGGGTTGACCACTGGCTATCCAGTAAAGGATGAAACACAATCTGTGCTGGGTCTAGGGGCTCTACTCATAAGAACCACTTCCATTTTACAATTCAATCAAGCCAGATAATACAACAAAAGTGATCTGTAGCTGACAGCACCTGTAAGCCTGGACTATGAGGCCAGAGTAGGGCTATACTTGCTGGACAGGTTAGTACATGTGCAGTAAGGAAATCATCATGACAACATTGCATGAAGACAAGCCAGGTGATCTGCTGCCGATCCTTGTGTGCCATGTTCACCTGTTTAAAAATGCTGCTAATTTAATTAAGTAGGTTTGGCATCATACCAATTTATTTTTTTGAGCTGATATTCCACAAGCCAGAATATAAATAACACTTCAACTAATAGCCTATAAACTGCAAATTGATGTAACATTAGTACATAAATTAAATGACAATACATTTTAGATAGGAATTGCAGGATACTTTCTCAAAATGTTTATTTTGTTACCTTTAATAGAATAGGAATGTTAACAAATGTTTCTAAGCGCAGTGAAGCTTTTTCTTGTGAATTTAGAGGCAAATTCCCAGGGCGAGAACTTGCGTGGGGTCAAAATACACCAGAGTCCCCTTTCAAGCAGGTTCATCAAAGTGCAAATTATTTTACATGTCTTAATCTTCCAACAAATGTTTTTATAGGCTTTGCCTGATTTGTGAAAGTAGACAACCTTTTGTCTCATTTCATTGCCTTGCGTGGCCTTTCATATGTTGATAGATTATTATGGGAGTTTAGCCCGTTTCACCTCATATATATACCCCGGTGAAAGAGGATCTCAATGACCACTTAAGCGCAGAAATACTGTATAGAACGGTTGATTTGCTCACATATGCATAGACCCACCATGTTATTGTGAAAGAAGAAAATACCAGCGTTGGGGATAATTTCATTTTAACTCATAACAATTCAGGACATAAAAATGTAATACTTCAATGCCTTTTCAATGAGGAACATCGATATTACAGTGCATAGAGGTGTGATATTAGTGTATAGAGGTAAAAAAAACAAAAACAAATAACCTCTAGATCCATATTTGACCATAGTTATATTTTCATGTGTTTATCAAATCCTAAAACAGGATGTCTTGATTCTAGACGCTGAGCTGTGTCGCAAGCAATCTGGCAGTCAAACAAACCTGTTCCACCCATTCCACCTGAAAAGGATCACTATGCCTCTATAAGAAATGCAATCATGCTCATAATGTAGTCTTACATTACATCATTGGTTGTATTCATCCCCTCACATCTGTAGTATTTATTGTTTGGCACTGCTTGGGTTAATGAATGTCTAGCTGTGTGCCTGTCTGAACTGGAAGACTGCATATCATAAGTGGAGACAACTCCCTTGGCTGTAGGAAACCATCAGTGACAGTCCACACTGTGCAGATGAGAAGATCATCTTGCAACCAAGAAAATATTTAAGTGAAAATCAAAATCATTTTTGGAAAAACTAAATCCAAAGACTTCGGCAGTATTTTACTAAGCAGGAAGTGCCCAGTTCCAGGCAAATTCCTGCAGCTAATGTAAGTGTTGTCCGCAAAAACTTTTTTTTATGTTTAAACATTATGGTTTTAGTAATTATAAACACCTGTCTTTTAAGTCAGTATTACAAACTCTACATATCCTCTTGCCAGCTGTCTGATTCTCTAGTAGCAGGTGTAGGCAGGTGGAATAGAGCCCCAGAGCTGTCTTTGGAGATGTTAGAAAGGGTAAACTTAAACACAGGACTGATATTTATCACATAAAATTTATGCAGCGTGCATCACAATCGATTTGGGTTCACCAATTTTGTGTTTTCCCTGACAGAACATTAGTTTTTCACATAGATCGTTATTTCATAGTAATACGAAAGTTCTAGGGTAAATCAATTTAGTAGGGGGAGAGCAAAACCCCCCGACACTCAATAGATTTCATAGGCCCAGCCAATCACCGTAAACTGTAATTCCAACACAGTCACAGGCCTACATGTAACGCCTTTGAAATTCTTTATCAATCTACTGAGCTGTACCATTCAACAATAGGATCCCCTAGATCTTGTTAGTACCTTGTGGACCATGGTTATCGCTTCAGTATGATACCCAAACATTTTTTGGAAATCTTACAGGAACTGTTACAGGGGCTCTTTTTTTGGAGCTAATCAGAACCCCTCAAGATAGAAAAAGTAACCTTTATTTTACCAGGTAAGTACTCTACAACAGCGACCTGGGACACATTAAGATTAATTGTCCTACTTATTGGGACAGAACAACAGGTGATCCAATGATCCATTGGTTTTTCACTTAAATATTGTTGGTTACAAGATCTTAAAGGTGAACAAGAGCTGACATGATTCATCTTGATTTCAGATTTAACATGAACAAAGGCTGTACCCTATAAGCAAGCAGACTTTATTTCCCCTCCGAGTTAGCGCAGCTAGATACAGCACTGCCTCATTTGCCTTATTACTCAATTGAAAACCCATCATCTACTTGAAAAACAAATATTCTGTCACACCAAGAACTCAAAATTGGAAAACCTGAATCAATTGGGGTTCCTGCTCTATACACATTGTAATAAAACGTCAACCAGTGGTTTTAAAATTCATCGTTTCTATCAAATTGCACAAGTGGGGGAAGAGCAATGTAACCGCCTGAAGCTGCACTCGGCCTAGATCAACCCTGCTCGCTGAGTTAGCTGCATGCTTAGAGAAACAGTCCAACAATTACTTCATGTGATTTATGAACGTAGACAAATCTTAGATATCAGTCGTTATGCCCCTTCAAGTTAACCAAAGGCAGCTAGATTTAGAAAACCCTGAGTAGATCTAGTTGGCATCATAGTACACCTTACAGGTTCATACCAACATCAACAAAGGATTTTACAAGCATGTGGGCATGATGGAGAAGATCCAGTCCTACCTTGGTCTTCACAAGTCCCAGCAGTGCTTGTAGCCTCCCGATCCTCCTCATCCCCTTCATGCACTTGGTCCTTCTCCTGGACCATGGACTCCGCCTCCTCTGACAAGCTGTCAGTGTGACTTGGTCTGAGGGTGTCCGCCTCCTGCTCTTCCTGATCCTCCTCCTCGTCCTCTTTGTTGAACTTCAGCCTCTTCACCTCATGCTGCTCTGCCTCCATATCCTCTTCCTCGTCATCATGGTGCTTGTTCTTCACAGAGTTCCCCAAGCTACCTGATGCCGATACCTCGCTGAAAAACACAAGACTCATCACAAATCCAATTTTTTTTTTTTTTTAAATAAAAGGTAGCGAGATTCACACAGTCGGTCAGGTAGCAACTGAAGTACCTAGAGGGTTTGCCGTGTCCTTGCTCTGTGATAGGGTCTTTGTTTTCTGTACTGTCCGGCAGGCCATTTGTTGCTAGTGAGCTGGCTAGCGAGAGTTTTGGTCTGTTTAGCGGCCTAGGGGTCCCTGGGCCATTCACTTTCCTGCATGAAAAATGTGAGAAAGACAGTAAATCATGTGAGAGGTTTACCCTTTGCCTTTACCTTAAGGCAATTTTCACTGACATGAAACTAGTGTGAGAATCAGAGAGCCTGTCCTTTCAGATTTACCTCTCTGTAAAAGCAGATGAGTTCCCAGGCAACATGACACCATTCATTCTATTCACACCACTGCATCCATTTTTCCTTAATGAGAAAGAGAAACAATGACTCCAAGAATATTTTGCATCAAAATCAAAATACAGCAAAACCCCTTTGTACAAAAAACATGTCAGTGTGTCCCTGGTATAATATAAAAGCAACCATAAGAAGCAAAAAACAACACATACTCTGAGGTAGGATGCACACAGCTGACCACCATCACATTCTGAAAGAGAAACACTTAATTTCAAACACAATGAAAAACAGAAATACTATTTCACTGATATTTAAAGAAATCCTGTCTAGTAACACCACACAGGTCTTTAAGAAACAGGGCGCTGCACTCACCTTTTCAACACCTCTGAGGAATTTCTCTGTCCCTGTGTAATTCCTCTTCGGTTCTGTCAGCAGCTCACACAAACGCTGGATCGTAAATGGAATTCTGAGCGAAAGTAACAAGTTTATTCAAATGAACCAAGGCCTAGCATGAAGGGGAACCAACTATTAGACATTTCTAGAAAAGCATTTACATTTGCCTCTCAAGTAGGTGGCGCCATTACACAATAACCAGAGCAATAAGTTAGCAATAGCAAATTCTCAGTAGTATCATGAATGTAGAAAAATGTCATAGGCTTTACTTACCCATTGTATCCATTCACAATCTTTAGAATCCTTTCCTTCATTTCCTCAAAAGGAATGGACTCCACATTGGGGTTGGCTAACCCCCTTTGATCAGGTGCTGAAGCTTTAAAGTCATCCATTACTTTTTCCAGTTTGAAGAGGAAATAGCTTTTAAACTGGGACCACTGAACCCTGGAGAAAGACAACATCTCTTAAAAGGTTAGTTCACCCAAATTGCGTATAGGTTTCCCCTCCCCTGTAAGCTATCTTAGGACTACTGCTGTGGAATAGGCCTAGTTCTTTTCAGGAAATCAGGAGGGATTTTTATCATTGCTTCAAGGGGACGCTGGTTCCAACACTGGGGTGTCAGGACAGAGAACACTTTGAATTGAAGCAGAATGAAGAACTAAGGTAGGGATGCAAATTTGAAGCATTTGGTCATGTTACCAACAAAACCAAAGCATGGATATACTGCACACACATATCATTTTGTAATTACAAAGGTAATACAGTGCATGCAGAAGAGAAAAGAACCAGTGAAGTCCACAATTTCCCACTAAGAACACTTAATCCTCTCATGTGCATGATATTTACAAAGTTGTAGGAGCATTCCTTACATGGTTTCTCCAGTCTTGGCAACATGACACAGAAACTGGTCCAGCAGGGGATCGACTTCTTTCTTCCCTTTCTTGTCAAATTCTGCAGAGCACAATAATAAGAATGAAGATGTGTGTCTAAAGCACTATCAATGTGTTTAACCAATTTCTAAAGTAAAGCTAGTCATCTAGCTCCATACATGAGCCCACTGAATATGCATGATACGGAAGACACCAACTGAGAATTTCAGTGAGTGTTCTAATATTTGATTCTACTTCATAATCATCTACCCACCGTAATTGTGGATATTGCCTACGTTTGGGTGAACTCAAACCAGCATGTTATTACAGAGTTTGATTCTAGTTTGCTGGCCAAACAGTCAGCTAGCTAACCATCCATTTACGTAACATCAACAAGTAGCAAGGCTTAGCTTAATTATATTTTCTTTCCCAGTAAAGTACAATGTAACCAACTAACTGGAAATGGTAGCTAGCTGGTAGCTAACTACCGGTAGCTAATCAGTTCAGACATTAGCATGCTAACGTTAGCAAGCTAAAAACCCAGCAAGCTAAGCTAACGTTAGCTGTGTAGAGATGGTGTTGTCAACAGCATCATGTCTTACCATTGTGCCAAATTAGGTATTTATATGAATAAATTTATAAAACGAGGTTAATGAAAATGTATTACTCTACAGTGTATATACGTTTGTAAATTGATAACTAAGCGAGAGGGAACGCTAGCAAGCAACATTGCTTATTCTTTCGAATGTTAGCATTAGCTAGCTGACTAACTAGCTAACATAAGCTCAGCTAGCGAAATTCAACACCTTGTTATAGCAATATAACCACTGTAGAATGAAGTAAAACAAAAAGTCTGACTTTCTTTAAGTATTGCCCGATTCATAAGAACAAAAAAACCTTTTAGCGCTTCTTGCAGTGAGTCAATTTCCATCATGTTGTATTCCTCTGTCAATCTCTTGGAACCAAGAGGCAGACTGTTGGTGGTTGCGTTCTCAACACAAAAAAGTAAGGGGAAGAAGAAGCATTTTAATATGGCGCTCGTGAGGTCACTGCCTGTCGGCAGACAGGCGGATCAGTTTCAGAGCGCAGCATGTACATTGAGTACACAGTTCAACAAGTTGCACAATAGGAAAACTCTACCAAGGTACTGAAGACTGGTGGAATTGATTTGTCACGCACATAACGGCGCCCAGGGCAGACTACTAGTATTACTCATCATTAAATAATAATGATAATAACAGTTACGTGGTTATCTGTATTTGTTACGTCTGCTAATTTATGATGTAGTTAAAATACATTGAACACTTATGTCAGTATATGCAATGGGAATTTGGGAACTGTTTTTTAACTTCACGATAAGCATGCATCTGACAATGAACTCTAACGACCTGTCGTACAGTTTTTATTGACATATCTTGGACCTAAGCAAGGCACTGAATTTTCTATGCTTAAAAAAAGCCAAAAGCCATATTAATTATTTTCATTCAAATAGGTGTCTATTTGAAATCAATACATTCAGTTATACAACAGGCCTTTTGAGGCAGAAACCGCTTTAGGCATATTATCTTTATTCCAAAACAAAGAGTAAACATATGTATAAATACAACAAGCTTTCCAGTTTAAGTGATTACACACATTCAAACTGATGGAGAAGGCTATACAAACATCACACTATAAATGCTTGTATTTATTGTCCCAGAGTTCAGATACTGTATCATTGATAGTAGGACATTAATGTATATGCAAGAAGCCTTTTTAATTGAAGTTTGCAGATAAAGAAACATTACATCTAAAAGGATTTGTGATATGTTGACATTGTGTTTAATACTGGCATGGCATTTGGCAATAGGCAAACTGCACAAATTGAATCATATTTACTCATTCCCACATATGCATGTTGTCTTTGACAGAAAGTTCTGATTCAGCAAATACCCTTAGCTTTGCCCTTATATGAAAAGATCAATAAGCTGGTGAGCTCTAAGTGTAGTGGGATGATTTTAAACAATTTCCAGAAGCCTCTGGTATAGAGACTTTATGGTAGACACTTAAGCACATTCAAAAGAAAAACACTCAAACTGGATTGAAAAAAATATCATCTGCCATGTTTTAATTCCCACTTAATACTCTCAACAAATACATACCCTGACCTCAAGAAAGTATTGGATTTTTTTTAAAAGGTATAAAAGTAATCACAAAAACCACGATCACATTTTGTCCTGTAAATCAGGTTATGTAAAAAAATAAAAAAATATGAAAAGTAGGTTAGAACAAGGCAAGCTTACTCTACACAAAGTATCATTGACCAGCAGCATATGTCAGTCCTACTACACAAACATATGATCCATATGTAGATTCCAACATCATGTCCACCACACCATTCTAATGAAATAGAATGTTATCCGTGATCCGTTTTGCATTAGACACCGTTTTTATGCGTTCTGAATCCATCAGTCAGTTCCCAGGTGAGCTCATCCAAAATCATGAATCTGTCAGTCTGGTCCTGACATAGCCCATCTTCCACAGAAAGACTTCCATAGGGGGAGAGAGAGATACGGTGTAACAACTTCCTCTGTCCAGTTTCTCCAGTTATTTACGCGGAGGCCTCACGTGACGGACCACTTTCTTCTCATACACGGCCCTCATGGTCTTCTCAACCTGTTTGAGGAACACCTGGGGAATCCGACCACACAGGGTGTTGACTGTGTCCAGAAACTTGGTCTGGAGAGGATAGAACAGAGACTGGAACATGTTGTCTTCAAAGGGGTACTGCAAAACAGATTCATTGCAAGCCTCAGGGTTAAACAATAGTTAGCATTCTGTCTGGTTAATAAAATGCTTATCTACGGGCAGCAGAGGGGGCTGGTGTTGTTGTTTTTAAAGACAATGAATTCCTTACGTAAACATTTCCAGTGTTTGCTGTCCAAGGAGAGGAGAGGAAAGGACACAACGACTTACCACCAAGGTTACTAATTTTCTGGGAACCTCCCCTTACATTTTCACCCCCTTAGTCCATTACAATATAACCACAATCTAAGCAAAGAAACTTGCCATTTTTGTGAAACAATTCATGAAAGCGGATAGATTATTCCTACCTCATGTATTGCATCATATACTACTTTGAAGGCTGGCTGCTTGTCATCGTGGTAAACTCCTCGGTTCCCGTGGAGAATGGACACGCCTTCCTCTTCGGCTCCTTTACAGTTGCTCCCATACATGCAGTGATCGGGCCTATAGTTCCACTGGCACGGGAAGGTATACAGACACTCTGCAGACACAAAATAACACACTATTACACGTCTGTTACGTCAGATGTCCGCACAATGTCCCCAAGCTTACCCCGGCGTACAATGTGACACCAGTACTGAAAACAACTAACGTTTGTGCCACCGCCGGCATTTAGAAGACAAAAAATGAATAAACCCAATGACTTCAACATTCAATGATAATCCCTTTGAACCTTTACGTAAATGTTCTGTTTTGATAATCCAAAAATGTCAATGATTAAAATGGCTCTCTTCACCACTACAAGGATTACATTTCTTTAAAAAAAACAAAAAAAAAACATCAACCTTGGCATGGAAAAGGAGAAAAACAGACAAAATCATCCCCATAAACCAGAAACACGGGCAGGTTTAGAAAGATCAGCCAAATTCCAGGAAAAGAAGTCTTTCCATGGTGGAGGCAGATAGTGCACAATGACTGGCTGTTTCCTCTACATGGCCCTGTTTCATTAGGGATGCTGATAGGGATATGCTTGGAAAGAAACAGCTTCTATTCCTGTTGCTCCAGTTGCTACTTAAGGCTAAGACATAATAGTCACCCTGTTAGACTGCACCTGTGACTGAAACTACCGCGGTTAATTTACACAGCACTAATGTCTTTATAGCCATTGTATTACAACAGGAAAACCAATAGCTGCCCCTGATTGAGAGAATATATTGAATTCCCATACAAACTGAAATTCATGCAACCACCTTGGGAATCACATTCTCCACACACATCTTAAATTAATGAAAGCTAGTACAGCTGTCGTTGTCAACATGAATGGTGCTGAAATTATTTTTATTTTCCTATTTGTCTGGAGAGAAGAATGTACCTGGGTTGTAGTGGAAGATTATATTTAAAAGGTCCTGGTCACCCCAGGTGATGTGGTTCTTATACTTCTGGTAGAGTGGATGGAGAAGGTCCTCCCAGGACAGACCATTGGGAATCATGCTGTTCTGGAATAGGAACAAGACTTGAGGAGCAGCTACACATCTTACTCTACAGAAATTCCCAATATCAAAGAAGTGCATTGACAGAGTTTTTTCCTCGGGAACTCACTGCGTTACAATTGGTAGGGCTCTTTCTCGGTTGCCGAGGGATGCCGACTTGAGAATGAGAGTGATGAAGCACTGCCCTAAGTGAGCATGGCAATCAGAGCCTTAAAAATGGTCTACACTACAGTGAGCACTCCGACTGATGAGTCTTCAGATAGATACAATTTGCTCTTTTAACAGCTCCTAACTCAAGAGTTGGATAGCTGGGCAGCCGTGCTGAGCGGTGAGTGACAAGCGACGGGGAGATGACTAGACAGTCGACTGATTGACGCTCCTTACTTTGAACAGAGTGCTTCGGATCCTTGTGAGGTTCATCAGCATGACTCCCGAGTTAACCCCGGTGATTCCGTAGAAGGGGTGACGTGCGAAGCGGCTGTACCAGCCTATTTTGGGGATCTCGTGCTCTGGGGCCATAGCAGCCAGCTGGGTGGTGTTGAAGGCCTTGAAAAAACTCCACACAGCATCCATGGGTCTGAGG
This sequence comes from Esox masquinongy, assembly GCA_016801175.1. Classification (NCBI taxonomy): domain Eukaryota; kingdom Metazoa; phylum Chordata; class Actinopteri; order Esociformes; family Esocidae; genus Esox; species Esox masquinongy. The sequence continues at coordinate 114,268 of JACXGI010000298.1, forward strand.
AACAGCACATCTGTATCCACGTAGAGTAGAGAGTCGACGTCTTTCAGGATCACCTGTTGTCACGACAATCATTGTCCAATCACAAAGTATTCTGATCCTAATGCGGTGTATGCACACCAAAATCAATACATGACCTTGGTAATGCTTTGTAATTACTACTGAATCAGTGGGAATTGCTTGTTTGTTAAGAAAATGTCAATGAATAAAGCCATATATTACTACTATTATTCTCAGTGTATATCACACATACCTGCGTAAACAAAGATAAACGTGTTTTATAGAAAATGCATTGGGTTAAGAATGCATACTGTAATATGCGTAATGTACACTAAGCAAAAATTTAGATGAAACATGTAAAGTGCTAGTCCCATGTTTCATGAGCTAAAATTATAGATCCCAGAAATGTTGCATACACACAAATGTCATATTTCTCTTAAATGTTGTGCTCAACTTTGTTTCCATCTCTGTTAGTGAGCATTTTCCCCAGTGACAAGATAATCAAGCCAACTGACAGGTGTTAGAAATAGTTGCATGTTACATTAATATTTTTGTTCAGTGTAAATGAAAAAACGTGCAGGTGTTGATGAATGTCATTTGATCAGTTTGAAGGTAGGCTACTTAGAGAGGTGAAAAAGATGTGCTGCAGGCTTACAGGGAGAAACAGCCTCTGGGCAGCGCAGGGCTTGAACAGCTTTTTCCATTCCTCTGCATTCCCCACAGAGAAAGTGATCGGGTAGATACTGTACTGGAACTTGTTGGAGATAGCACGGGGCCACTGACTCAGCTGAAAAATAAACTACACAAAGTTAGCGGCCGTCATCGCAATTTTCCTATTAGGTATCGCAGCCACTTCTGGTTGAGGTCACAGGAAGGTTGATTTATCATCACATATCTCATTTCAAAAGAAACAAAAGAAAAAACGCAACTCAAGCTGAAATCCGAAAGGTTGAGTCACAAGGTCTGCAGGAGAGGGATCACTGAAAGAGCAAATGGAATTATTTATTATATTGACACATGATACACTGCTCTCCACATAAACATCCAAGAACGTCCTGGTAAACCAGTGAAGAAATCTTTACAGTAAGTGCAGAAGTGACGTCCATCAAACATAATGTCACCAGCTTTTATAACTACCCCCAACTCCTGGTAAAACAAACCTAAACAAGAGCAGAAAATGGCCCAGTCTGAAGGTTAACCACTGAAAGTCAACACAGCTGTCACACAAAACAGCCTACAATGTTCTGCTCCCTTAGATACTCAAGCCAGCATTTTTAAACTATTTGGCCCCTGAGACGCAGATCGGAGAGTCTCAGTTGATGAAGTGCTCAGATCAAAGAGACCAAAACCTTATTTCACCTTTCTCTTCCACCTCCCTTTTTGCTGGCCCAGGCAGACCAGCCTTAGAACATTCCACTTCCTGAACATATGATACCCATTTTGGGGTTTGACTGACTGACCTGCATTGCTAGAATGAAGCTGACTATAAACGGGAAGATCCTCACATTGTCCACATATCAGGGCATGTAGGCTTTACGCATGCATACAGTTTTTGTTTATGTATAACTGTAGGTTTACAGCTATACAGTGATCTCAGATTGTGAATAAACTAACTAAAAGGTGAATGTGAACTGTTGCATGGTAATTCAGCGAGGAAATGTCTGGGCGATACATGATATAACCTTGAGATAAAAGGGTCGGATGCTTGTAAATTGTCTGAGAGGGTAAGACGGACTTCAAAAAACCTTCAAACATTTTTTTATTTTTTATTGAACAAGATTATACTAAGATTTGGCAGTTAAGGTCATATTTCTTCAAGCAATAACAAAATTATGCATAAAATAAAAAAGGCCTATATTTCCTTGAATTAGTGTTACTTTCCTCAGACACATACCATACAAAAAACCTAGATCAATAGTTCTCAAACCTTTAGTCGGTGACCTACAGCTGTTCAATCTTTTAAAGAACTACCGCACCTATGGCTCTGAAATGCGTATACAACCAACTATTACGCTGCCGAAGTTCAGGAGACCAGTGCAATGAATCAAACAAAAAGTTGTTGTTAGAAACCAGCCGTTCGTATAATGGTGAAATAATGATCGCGTACCCGGTCATCAAGGGAGAGAGTAATTCAATCATTTATTGCAGCATTTGATAGTCTATTGTTCATGATGCTACAGACTCGATCTTACAAACTTGATCTCACAAACTCGATCTCCAAGAAACCTCTAGTCATACCTCTACTTTATAGACATCGCAGTCCAGAATACACAACACAGTACTGTAAGCCCATTGGCTAATTACTGTTGCGCTTTGACAGAACGTGACTTCCTGTGTACAGATAAACGGATGTTCTGTTGTAATCTAAAAACATAACTCATAACAAAGAATAATATCTACACTCCCCCCTACCACACATGTAAGAAAAATGTTTGATAAAACATTAAGTACAATTCCATTCCTAATGAAAAGGCCCATCCATTTATGATAAAGACAAAACAAAAGGAGTCTGACCAATGAGATCTTATTGTTCCTAAAATTAAAATGAATGTAAACATGACAATTGACATACCCCTCTTTGACACATAACTCAATGTATGACAGCCATCAATCCCTCCCCCATCTCAGATTATAAGGGTCGAGAAACATATTGACATCAACAGACTACTATCAGTGTTAACAGTGTTGAGCAGAAAATCAGACCTAAAATATAACAAATCATGAAGAAAAACATTTCCCCAAAGTCCATTGAACAATAAAAAATCCCCTTTGTCCAGATCATGATCCATGCTACAATATCATACAAGACTCATGCATATCCTGTTGTACCTGTGAAAATGTCTACCTTTAAATAGGGAAAGATTATACTTTTAATAGGGAAAGGATTCACCATCCAAACATACCAGGATAGCCATCATAATGTCGATCATTAAGCATCATCACAAAAAACTTTGAAGTCCAATATAGGGATTGTCATCGTACAGAGTTTCCCACCTGTCTTGCGAGAAACAAACCTTCATACATATGAAAACACCATATCAGTTCATTTAGGAAAATCGTTGATTGTAAGGAATAAAGTTAGTTTCCAATCAAGTGTCCTGTAGTTCTTGTCTTCAGTTTTCTTTGTCTTATATCGGTGATGTAAAGTTCCAATATCAGTTATTGCAGTCAGTGTGATGTGGACCCAGCAAATTGCCTGGTTGTCCTAACAAGTCACTGTAGGTGTGTAGTGGAATAGTGAGTTTCCAACACTTCACTAATTCAAGATTAACACCAAAACAGTTCCACTGTGTTGGGACCATGTGACCTTTCCAGTCAACTGGCTCGTGGTACTCTGACCTGTAGTATGTGGAGTCCTTTAGGACTCAGGTGGACTCTCCTCTCATCTCGCTGTCGATGATTCATCTAGAAATGGAGTGTGAAGCCAAGTGATCTGAACCTAGCATCGTTCTGCCATGTGAGTGGTCAGCAGGATTTGGAACAGATTGGTCCAGTGTGGTTGTAGTAGTCCTTCTTGAACATGTTGCTGTCCTCACACTCAGTTGTCTGTGTCCAGTCAGTGACGTGATGGATCATCAGAAAAGGGGTTGTGATGTCCCGATCTGTTGAACGTATAACTGCAAATTAGTTTAGTGTGGTTCAACAGTCCATTGGACTTCCATTGGATCATCCACTGAGTATTGTCCCATCAACTCCCAACAATGAAGACAACAGATCATTCCTGAAAACTTGTGGATCTCAGAAGTTCCATCATTAGAGTGAAGCTTACACCCTATTAAGGCAAGTTTCCATAATAGTCTACATCAAATGTTCTTTTCCATCCAGAACTGGCTTGGTTGACGTTTGATTCCTTGTGCTATATTTATGCCCGATAGCAACTAGCAGTGGAATAAGATTCCGTCAGACTTGACTTTGCTTTGCTAAATCAGAAATGGTTAGATCTATTATATTCAACCATTAAAATGTTAGACCTTACATCAAACAAAACAATTTCCAAAAAAAACAATTAAAAACAAATCCTGTAAATGGAGATTGTGAAACACAACAGATGCCAATGCTCCGTTATAACCATGCAAAAAGGAAAAAAAACAATTTTTCATGTAACTCTTTAAGTACCAATTTGATTGGCTTTGATCTCTCAATTCAGTTCTTTCCAATCATTATCAATTATCATATAATACATTCCCTCCTGCTTTCACTTCATTAAGTCAATGGAAAAGTGACACCATGAGTGAAAGCAGAATCACGGCGAATACGGCCACAAGAGGCGCCATCCTGAAACAGCACTGGCCATCATTTCAGGACAGATATGAAAAATAAAGAATTGGTAATAGGGATGGACCTAGAATCCATTCGATAAGGAGTTGCATCCCGTATATTCATCAAAAAACAAAGTGAAAAACATTCACAAACACAATCAAAGACATCAATGTGCAACACGGTCGCTTGTGCAAAGGAGTTATAGACCATATAACCTATCAACAAATTTGTCTTATATAGCTAGCCAGCTTCCAAATTTGACTTTACCTCAGTACCTTGCCACAGGTCTGCGAAACTGACTAACATGTATTTTTAAATTCCCCTAGTTTTGTGGCACCTGCCTTACTAAATGATCTGTTTGCCCACTAGGGGATCAGCTGCTCAACTAAATTGTAGTGGAGGAAAAATTCCAGCCCATTTTGCAGTGGTTAACACTGCAACCACCAGGGCGACTGTATTAGCATATCAACAGCACCCAAATTTAGCATTTTCACAGGTCAATGGCCAAACTACCGCATGACAAACACAAACATTGTCTTATTAACCTCCTTAACTTTAGGGAAATTCTCCAATTTTGTCTCATTTTATTCCAAATAGTGGCAGTTATCCAAACCCTAAATCACAACTTTTATGTATATCAAGACCACATCTGTGGTTCTATACGTTAGTCTGGTAATATGTCATCCAGAAAGGGCTCTCATTTCCACGCCCATTGAGGGGGAAAACAAACCTGCATCCCTCGTACACTACAACAGCGTAAACAAGACAAACCGACTGGCTTAAATGAATAACCCTTGTTATGCTGAAGAGTTGCTGTGTAGTTGGTTGCACTAACAATAAAACAAAAAACCCTGATCTGAAATATGTTCCCCTGCCATGTCCTAACAAAGATCCTGATAGAAGGGCTTTATGGGTCCAAGCCATACGTAGGGAAGAACACATTAAATGTTTTTGGAAAACATTTCAAAAAGGCATATGCAGAGTTGGGGAGTAACGGATTACAGGTAACAAAGAACAGTAACTGTAATCCGTTACGTTACCAACTAAAATATTGTAATCGGATTACAGATACTTTTGAAAAAAAATTTATGATTACTTTTTGGATGACTTCAATTGAAAAAGAATAGGCACGCGAAATAATGATGACATGTTGCATGTTTGATTTTTTTTATTTAATGTTTTAAAATCGTTAGCAAAGGTGGGCGCACATATCCAGAATAGAGACCGATGAAGCACTAGTTTAATTTTCTCCGGTTTTGGTTGGTTGGAAGGCTGGTAAAAACAGTATATCGACAATAATATTAGCCTACCCATATAAAATGTGATTTAGTTAGCTACTATCGAAGCATCTTTCTCAGAAGAATTATGATAGGTGATAGGCCTACCTGGTGTTATATCTTTTTCAAGTTTCAAGATTTATTTGTCAAATGCACCGAACAACACAGCCAGGAGTTGCAATGAACAACTCAGACAGGAATTGTTTAGAAGATTAGGCAACTATTTGTTAAATAGCTGTAACATGGCGCTGCCTTCGAGATAAAACATTATATGGAATGTATCAGGATTTTTGAGGAGAAAAGGTGTGTTGGGAAGCACTCTGCCAAAGGATGATGTTTTGCTGTTGATGCATCCACCTCAACTCCGTCCATACAGGTGGGCCATGTGATCCTGCTTGCTTTCCATCTCAGAAAATTGCGTCCATTGGTTATCATTGGCTGCCTACGACGCTGACTTTAAGCTAAGAGTGCAGGTGTACAATCACCGTTTATTTATTATATCTGTGTTTTGAAAATCCATCGCTGATGGCCCTGATCAGGCCAGCTGACAGTCTTGCCTGGGCCCGGGATGAGATAATCTTAGATGGGGCCTTTAATGTCAACCCAATGTCAGTTCTGGGCCCCCCCTACCCTGGGCCTGTGACAACAGACCCGTTTGTCCCCCCATATCGGCGGGCCTGGCCCTGATAATCGCAGGTTACGTTCCTGCGGGTAAAACGTATTTGTGTGCGGGTGTTCATGATTGCAAACGTGCATTCGTGTGCCTGGGGTTTGTTGGTGACAATGTTGGTGGTTGTGAAGCAAAACGTCAGACTACTGCAGAATGAGTGTACACGCAAAAAACTACGGATATCTTGATTTTTATATACAATAATGTCAATACCCTTTTCGAGAAATTGCCATTTATTTTTCAACAATGTTTTGAAGCTATTAAAAACATGAATAAAACAAACAGAATAGGCTAACACATCCTCAGATTTTGGTTTCTGTTCAGATAAAGTCAGATTGTGGAAGATCGAGGGTTATTGGATTAATTGGAATGACTGACCTTTAGCGTGTAATGTGGAGATGTAGCCCAATCATACTGAAGTAGAAAGCAATGGTTTAGAAATGCGTTCCAAAGGCACTGTACATAACCCATAAGGTAAAATGCAAATTCTGTTACAGCTATGTAAACTCTAACATTGATTGATCCTGCAAAAGGTGTTCAATTGGTCAAATGGTTGTTTTCTAATGCCTCTTAATTTGAAAGTAATCTAAAAGTAATTCAAAGTAATCAGATTACGTTACTGAGTTTGAGTAATCAAAAAGTTACGTTACTGATTACAAATGTGGACAGGTAACTTGTAACTGTAACGGATTACATTTAAAAAGTAACCTACCCAACCCTGGGCATTTGTTACAGTGTTGTTACTTGTGATTCTCTCTTGCCATTCCGTTTTACACCTATTACTTTTGTTGTCATGCTGTACTGCTGTCACTGTCACCTAATCAATATTAGTTGTAGACTGACTGGTGTTAAACACCGGCCGGGCAAATGTAGCTAGCTAGGTCAGTTGTCAGAGCACATTGCTATTGCAAGCTTGTATACTATTTGTAGAGCAGGAATGAAAAGTAAACAATTTCACTGGTAATTTGCTTACCTGGAGACTCAATAAGGTAGGAATAGATGTCCAGGTAGGACACCTCTGGCCATAGATTGGGGTTATTGCACCAGTTTGATGCTGGGAAACTGAATGGACATGATTTAAGATGGACCAAATTAATATTTTCTATGTATCTTGCATGTTCTATGGCAGGCATAGTGGACATATATTGATTGAAATCATATTTTGAGTCATTTATAAACTAATTTAATTCTGGTGGTTCTCAGTTTTTTTTTGTACTGCTATTTTAGAAGAATGTCTATGGCGAGTGTCGTTTGTTGTCCCCCAAAAAGGGGCGGGAACGTGTTGCAAGCCAAAGTTCCCGTATGTGTCGGTCTGATGGATAAATATTAAGATTGTTCTATCTTCAACAATAGGGGATGACTTTAGGTCTCTACCCTCACTTCAGTTGGTTTCAAAACCACAAATTTCAATGTTAAAGCTATTGAAAGGAAAATATATTTAGTTTCCACTTAATGTTTGATTATCCCAAAATGTAATATGCTCATGCTGAGGACATTACCACAGAACCTGAAATCTGAACACTCAAATTTAACCCTTAGCAATAGGCTAACCTGATTTAATGGGAAAGGTTGGGTTCCTCCTAGGGGGTCTTCCTTCCTGGAACCCATTGCCTTACCCAGTTATGGTGAGCCAGTAATAAAGGCCAAATGCATTGTTTAATGTATATTAAATTTAAGTTTCCACACATTAAAAAAATCTGACATGGTCCTCAGACTGTCTGTAGTAAGATATGTTATTCCTTCAACTTAGCCGATATCCTTCGTTAACTGAAGATTTTGGATTGTTGTCCTACCCATCTAATATTGTTGCAGTTTGTAAAAATGTGTGTCATACGTACACAGCAACTCAACATTAGGGTGGAAATTAAGAAAACTGGTGATGTTGACAGAAAACAGATGTATGATGTCACTAAAATCAAAGTACAATAATGAGTAATTCAGTTTAGACCTCAAACACTTTACATCAATCTACACTATTTGTTCATTTGTCAATTTACCATTTTAGAATTTAAACTCCATCAATGAGTATCAGGCGTTGGTTTTTAAAACACATTATCTCAGTTATAATATATAGTTAAAATATATTATTTAACCAAACTCAATTCAGCATTTAAAATAGGACATCTAATTTTGTTGTGGGGAATAAACTCGCTTTGGCTGTTTCACCCTGTTTATAGGCTATGATTCAAATTCAGTCCTCATGGGACACAGCGTGTCTTTCTTAACAAAGACTATTACCATGTGGATTATATTTTACCAGATGAGAAAATTAACTAAACTGAGTGATAAATTAGACATTTGTACAATGAAAGTTTTCACTGTACAAATGTTGTGAGACCCCCCCCCCCTTAGTGGAGGCCTTACGGAATAAAGCATTATAAACGCAGTAAATGCGTTTGGCTCAAAATTATATCAAACATGACAAAGCACAACAAAACAGGCTATTTCTTGAATGTCTATTAAAACATGCTATTTACCATCAAAGTGCTTTTCAGACTAATATTCAGTTGGATAAGCCTGTTAACAAGGAAAGTGATCAGGTTCCAGATTTCTTGAATGTTTAGGTACAATACATTTTTGGAAATAAACATTTAAGAGCTCAGTTCCTTGTATTATCTACGATTCCGAGGTCCCATGAAAGAGACTCCATTTTGTGACTGCTGTCATTTGGCCAGGTGGACGAACAAAATGCATCTTCATCCATTTTGATTGTCTCCTTTGTCTCCTTTCCCGCCTTCGACTGTTGTCCTCTCTCGGCCATCTTGACTTTCTTTTGTTCCAAATGCATCTCTACCCATTCACGGCTTCCTCAGAATCCATCTTGTTTAGCCGGAAAATGTTCGTTTTCTTTCCATTTCGATTTCAGGCATTGATTTAATGATCCTTTTCGTTCTTGATGGTGTCCTACTTGCGCCATGATATTTAAACATGAACGCATAATGCACATTCGAGGCTGCAGTCCTCCTGTTGTATTTGTACAACTGGACGGCATTATATTTTACTTGTACAAGTCACTGTATAAATCGCCAAAAACACAATATCGCATTGTTATTCGTGCGATATGAACAATATTGCACGAATAACAATGTTAAGCTTCTGTACACTACTCTCAACTAGAGCAGACTCATTTTTTGTCTTTGTCTTATATCGGTGATGTAAATTTCCAATATCAGTTATTGCAGTCATTGTGATGTGGACCCAGCAAATTGCCAGATTGTCCTAACAGGTCAGTGTAGGTGTGTAGTGGAATAGTGAGTTTCCAGCACTTCACTAATTCAAGATTAACACCACAACAGTGTCTTGCACTGTTGGGACCTTTCCAGTCAACTGGCCCGTGGTACTCTGACCTGTAGTATGTGGAGTCCTTCAGGACTCAGGTGGATTCTCCTCACATCTCGCTGTCGATGGTTCATCTAGAAACGGAGTGTGAAGCCAAGTGATCTCACACATGTGAGTGGTCAGGAAGATCTGGAACAGATTCGACCAGTGTGGTTGTAGTAATCCTTCTTGAACATGTTGCTGTCCTCACACTCAGTTGTCTGTGTCCAGTCAGTGACGTGATGTATCATCAGAAAAGGGGTTGTGATGTCCCGATCTGTTGAACGTATAACTGCAAAACAACGATTAGTGTGGTTCAACAGTCCATCGGACTATCAGTATTGTTCCGTCAACTCCCAACATCATCTCTCTCATTATTTCCCGAAGAGAGGTTTACCCACGTGATTACGAGGTTTAGACACATTACGAATAACAATGAAGCTTCTACACACCTGTCTACGCTCCACTGAACTAGAGCGGACTTTCCGTACCCACAAAAAGGTTTCACACAATAAAAATAATTGCTTAGACAGGGGAATTAACTAGGGCTGTCAACTACCAAATGCTTATGCAATCTTCACAACGGTCTGTTATATGGTGTAACTTTATGACTCACAGTCCATCTGTAGCCAAAACCAAGAACTCTTTCGGTTAGCCAGTTAGCAGTTAGCTAGTTAGCTCAGAAGTTCCAATGAAACAGTAGATCTTCAGTAGAATCGATAAAATAATCCATCCGGGTCATGGCACCATGCTGTTAGAAACCAGCCGTTCGTATAGTGGTGAAATAATGATCGCATATCCGGTCGTCAAGGGAGAGAGTAATTCAATTATTTATTGCAGCATTTGATAGTCTATTGTTCATGATGTTACAGACTTGATCTTACAAACTTAATCTCACAAACTCAATCTCCAAGAAACTTCCGGTCATACCTCTACTTTATAGACATCCCAGTCCAGAATACACAACACAGTACTGTAAGCCCATTGGCTAATTACTGTCACGCTTTGACAGAATGTGACTTTCGGTGTACGGATAAACAGATATCCTGTTGTAATTTAACTTAATTTAACAAAGAATAATATCTACAGTGTCTTCAATATTTTATGTGTAACTTTTTATGTGTATATTTTTTTCTCCCTTTCTCTTTCTGCTAGGCAGCCTTTGCCACACACAGACCAAACCACGGCTCACTAAAAACACCTATAGGCAGGCAGCACAAACACAGTGAGGCCAAAATCTGGAACATTTGCTGTGACCATTTGCTAAAACCATTGGTCTTAAACTGCTAACTGCTGGCTTTTCTCAAAAGCCAACCAGACAATATTAGCCACAGTACTAGGGGTGAAAAGCTGAGCAGAAAAAATTATCTATTATCAACAATCATGTCATCAATGAGTATATTTCCACAGGCATGCCCAAATCTGATTTTCTTTCTTTTTCTTTATTTTTTTTTTTTTTACTAGTTTTTACTAATTTACACTATGTTTCTGATATCAATATTGCACATGACAATATTGCAACTTTGATGTGAATTTGATTAACAGTGCCGTCCTAAAATGCAGTCTATGTCGTTGGACATGATCCAACACTTTTTTACAAAAGCGGGCTTACCACAGGTATTCCAGCATATTCTGATAGTCAAATTAACCTCACCACTAGACATGTCGAAAGTTATAGCTCACTGTAATAAATGTATGACATGAAGTTGATTTTTCCTTTGACATGTGGACTTACATTCTGGTATTAGGTTGAAGGAAACTGCGGTCATCACCTTGAAAATGAGAGTGAATTTCATAAGGAGCTTGGCCAGCTTTTCTTCAGCCTTCTTGACAAACACTGCTAGAGCCAATAAAATCATAGTATATTTTGAAATAGATTTAAATTTCTAACCCTTTAGTAGATCTGTTAAATTCTAGCGGACCTTGTTAGGATACGTGTCATGTTACAATTCTTACTAAGTGTATGAAATGTATTAGTGTAATTACAAATTTAAAAAAAGGTTTTGAATTAAAGGTTCATACTACAGATGCCTTTCAAGCCTTAGACCCAGGTTCACTCGATTTGCCACATTTTACAGTCTTTTTAATAATCTAGCCTACTTTTTTGCTAGTCCAATTCCATTGTCTGGTAGCAGATGACCTGTCATCGATCTATCCTATGGTGAATAAGAAGGGATCTATATTTGACAAGGCTATGTAATTATCTGATTATGTTAATTGTCAGAAATGTTTTCTGTAAGGGTAACACTAGCCTAGACATTCAGATAACAGAGCAAGGCTATACCAAAAATGGCGTTGAATTAAAGTAGCCTAGACTAGTTCTGGCAAACTTTGCACATTTTCATACCAGATAGCATTCTTACTGAATAACCTATGACGGATTTCTACCGAAAAGTTAAATTCCTTGGAATACATTACACCATCACGGTGGAGTAGATTACTTTAGACAATAGCCCTGTGCTTTAGTGCAGCCTATCTGAAATGTTTTGTGCCTGAGACTGGAAAAGCATGGCCTTTTTTGTCTGGGGAACAAATAATTGATCACTATTTCAAAATACAGATTTTCCTATGGCAACCCCATCTCAACAAACACGCTTAAAGAACTGAAAATTGTCAAATTGGAAAACCAAATTTGAATCGTAAGGATTTAGGCATATGGATTGTAGAGACTAAAATGCATCAGAATATTGGGAAGTTCCTGAAAACACCCTGGGAAGATTATCAAGTCATAATTGTCTGTATGGAAAAGAAGAGTATTGCTAGCAATTCGCCATGGTCCATTTTAATGTGTCGTACTAGGCTTGGGAGCATCATAGACGGAAAGCTTTCAGAGTCATACCTTTTCTACCTTTGATTGAATTGGTTTATTGAATTGTTTAAAAGCTAATGATTTAATTGGTTTATTGAATAGGCATAAACTAGAAAGTTTGTGCCAACTGATAAATAGTGGATTTTGGAGTGTACTTACATAACCACGGTTCTTTGAACTAAGCAGCACTGCAATCAGTTGGAGGGATATGCCGTGGATCTCCAATGGCCTGTGGAGGAATGCCTTCTAGTCATTGGCATATCCCTCATAAAATCACTGATTGCAATGCTGTTTAGTTCAGAGAACAGTGGACCTGGTTTTGAGAAAGGCTGAGTCAATGCATTTGACTTTTCCATCTGGATACAGTGTAACATGTCATATAACTATCGTGTCATGTAAGCAAAAGCCCTTTTTGAGTGACGTTAGTTGCCAAGTGTTCAATCAAAGCTCATGCAAAATATATTGGCACACATCCAATCAGTTACACCATGGGTTTCATATTAAATTAATCAGTTTGGTAGCTTGGTGGCTAATTGGCCCAGACTAGCCTATGAGAAAAGCTAATGATATCAGACTGACTGTTTAACCAAGTGTCATAGTAGAGGTCTGGAAGTATAGCCCCAGTTGTTTCTTCACACTGTGCCTGTTTCTGTCAGCATGCTCTCAACAGATATATGCAAAACAACAATCGTGCTTTCCACACTGCTACATATGAATCTGTAGTCGAATAGTAATTTGTTTATCTGGAAATGCACATTGCAAAACACAAGCTAGTCCAGGAAAATAGGCTTCCTCAATAGAGGAGATGGTTCTTGTCTGAGCTCAAGATCCTCCAATACAACGGACCATTAGCCAGCTCTGCAAATACTATGTCAAAATGGTTTACTCACCAAATTTGCAGTTGCACAGAACAACCATTGGCGTTACTGCCGCCATGCATGACTAAAAACTTAAAAGTATCTTTCTTCAAAATAACCAAGAAGAGAGGACATGAGTAATTGAGGATATGCAATTGAGTGTTCCACACCTACATCTCAGGCCACACTGGGAAGTGAAAATACCTCCTCCCACACCGGTGGACTTTCAAAAAGGGGGAAAGTTGTAGACAAAACAAGGGCAGAGGAAGTAAGCATTGTAATGTTTACTGATTCATATAGTATTCATTTAATGATTAATTATTTTGATTTATTTTATTGGATTTTGGTTTAATTGTTTTGATATTAATTGACATTCAATTGTTTTATGTGATATTTTTGTTATGTGTATCAAATATGGCTGTCAAAGTTAATGTGCGCAATTTTTTAGGCCTCAAAAACCAATCAGTGCTTAACTTGGAACCAAGCTTTCCGGAACAAAGTACTGGCACTTATTTTTTGCAACAGCATACCGGTAACTTTTTCGTAGATTAAGTCATGCCGGAGCTGTACAAAGCGCTTTACAGGTACTTTTTTTCCCAATATAGCAACGAAGAGTAGGAATTCATGTCTTGCATTGTGATTCCACTTTGTTTCCCCAGCACTTGTCTGTAAATCCTGTCCATGAACGTGTTAGTATGCTGATCAACCCGTTAGTACCAAGTTGTCCAAAATCAGGAATCTCATTGCGTCCTCCTTCCAACTCCCTCCAAAAACAGCAAACAAAAAGGCCACAGGTGTTTCTCCTCTGACCCTCTACTCCAACTGGTCTAGAGACACCTTGTGTGCAAAAATCCACCTGTGCGTGCCAGTACACAAGTTTGATGTTGCTTAAGGAGAAAGAGAGCAAGACATGAGTTCAGCATCAGGCTGAACCCTAGCCTATAAATTATACTCTGTTCTCAAACAAGACAACCAAAACTAACAACCAACTGTAGTTTGTCATATGTTATAACTTTAGTTTTTTGCTAGCCTGAGCATTAATATCATTGCCGGTTGTGTTTCCGCATTCATTGAGTCACCCATTCATTGAGTTTGGGAGCCAGTTAATAAAGACAAGAATTTGTTTCAATTGTGGCCAACCGTTCATAAGGAGAGCCCCCCCCCCCCACTTTGCCCCATCTAATCACATCGTAGCCTAAATATCAGTTACATGACAGTACCTTGAAAAGCTTATGTATGATTCAGGGTTGGATCAAATGCCTGCATACCCGGGCCGATGTGTTTTATACAGTAGCCTAACATAGCAGTTATTCTCCTTTGTGCTGATCAAGGGCACAGTGACAGGAAATGTTAGAACCATGGATTCAAGACCAGCAACCCATCTAGATTTACATGTGCAACAGAGATACACTGCCAGTGACTTTTGTAATTTGAGGGCAGAAATCTAAAATTGCAGTTAATTGCGATAACAAATGATTTAGATTAATCGTTATTAATTATTTTAAACACTTGACAGCACTAATATCAAACAATTTTGAAATGCTTAATACGAATGTCACACATTGGCCCCTTTATAGTAAGGTCCACGCCTAGGACACATTTAAAGGGACTGTGGCAAAATTGCAATTAAAAGCAATGCGTATCTTCTTTTCCAGAAATGTATTTACTACTTTGTGGTCTAATCTGCGTTTTCATGAACTTCCCAAAACCATTAGGATACATTTAGGTCACTTCATATATAGGCCTGAATATAATTATTTCCCCTGATTTGACATATTTCTGTATCTTGGTTATTGAGATTATGGCAGAAGCCTAAAGGAACAATATGTCCTAAAATAGATAATTACAATGAAACAATCAACATTATTACCATCTTAAAACGTTAATTTGTTAGTCGAAGTAAACAGTGCCTCATAAAACATTCAAATCCCTGACCAATGCTTCCATTATTGATTTAGAAATGGTATCCTGAAATTTCGTTCTGTTTTATATTTTATTTTAAAACACTGACACTGAATTAACTATTTTAATATGACACTGGTTTTATGTTGAAAAATTCACTTTTTTTCTAGAGTCACTTGAATGTTGCTTTGACCATTGTTTTGCTGAAAGGTGAATTTCCATCTAAGCTTTTGTTTTTTTGCAGACTGAAGCCTGTTATGCTACTGTAGTTGCTTCATCCATTCTTACTTTAATTTTAACAAGATGCCCAGTCTCTGCTGATGAGAAGCATCCCCACAGCATGATGCTGCCACCACCATACTTTACATTTTATGGCTTGTTGATGCATGAGCAGTGTAAGTTTCGCACCACCCATTTAGTTTTGGCCAAAAACTTCTATCTTGGTCTCATTGTACCACAAACCCCTTTCCCACATTGCAGCTGGGTAAGTCGCATGCTTTCAGATGGTACTTTTTGAGTAACATCTTCTTTCTTGCCACCCTTGAATAAAGGCTGGTTTTATGCAGAGCTCTTTATATGGCATACAGGTTCCACAGGTGTTGAATACTTATACAAGCAACATATTTCTGTTTTTTTTTTTAACAAATATTTTCCATTATCAAATGTTACCTTACAATAATTGATTTTGAGTGTCAGTGTTTCTAAATAAAATATCAAACAATTTTCCGTGTAGAATCTGTAATTTTGTTATTCTGGAAAATTTAAGAATTTATCAGAGGTTTGAGTATTTTTGCAAGGCAGTGTATATATTTAAAATACGAAATGTATCAAAATGTGTGTTTGGGATGAAAAAAAATATATACACTGTATATGGCCTATATATGGTCAATAATTGTTCACCCATGTGACCCCCAGAGGCAGTTGGCTAAGCTTTGCCGGTCCCTGGCACTAAAAAGTATGTGAAAGGCTTCTCTAGTACCAGCCTGAGAGTACATACCCCCTTTTCAAACTGAGAGGCCAAGGGGTCTTCTGCAAAGATGTGGAACTTGATCCTCTTGATGCTGAAGAGTAGGGCAGACTTGACCATGGTGAGAGTCTCTTCCAGGCGGTTCCCACAGGCCACCACGGCCAGGTGCATAACCTCCTCAGCACGGCCACGTTTTGATGCAGGCCTGCCCAATCCCACCTCACTCTTCTTTTTGCTAGCAGGGAACAATGAGTGTCAACAGGCCTCAGTCACTGAGCACACAGTAGCATCCTCAGGTCAGCTGATCAACTGATCAGCAGAATCATTTTGCTCCATATCTACCTCATCACGGACATTTTGTTATAAATAATACAGTAACAAGAAAGATATTACAACTCCTATAAATAAACATCTGTTACAATTATTTCCCATGGGATTGTGTAAAGAAATCTGGATCGTAATGTTCTTCTGCAGCTTTGTTAAAGCACAGAGAGAACAGGACAGGATGCATGAGACACATAAGGCCTACAGCACATTCCAGACAGCACATAATTACACTGTTTCTACTGACAGACAGCTAACCAACATTCTCATATTCAAGGCCTCCTCTAAGACGTCCCTGTCTAGTGAGCAGCCCCCGCATCTTGGTCTCCTGTATCATAGGTTGGTACATACCCACTGGGCGCTGGTCTGGCGTGCTCAAAGCCTGTCGTTTCTGTATGTAAAAATGCCCTCTCTGCACAGTGACAAAGACTGCCATGGAATTCAAATGGATTCAGCAGAGCAGAATATATCACACGCTAAGAAATAGAACGATTTTTATAGCTCAACGTATGACTACCTAACTACTCTAACCAGCACTTTATATTATTTCGGCTGGTTTTGTAAATCCTGTCAAATGTATATAT